>ML274930.1:0-29793 GCA_005239495.1 Nicotiana undulata | reverse complement strand
TATATATATATATATAAAAGTAAATATATATAAACAAGTAAATTTAAACAAACAAAACCGGATTAAACCGATATTCCCACCCAAATTATATGGTCAGTACAAAGTGTACATCTAAAAAATATGACACCCGCGATCTTCAAATCGTGGATCCTTAGGTTTTATGGACGTAAAACGAAAAAAAATGTAATTTGGTCATTAGGGGGCGGTGATTATTGTTCCTTAGGTTGTATTTGATGTCCCTGGCAAATATTAGGCAATCCGGGTTCGGGGGCCACGGTGGAAGGGAAGGGCTATAGCACACGATAATATTGGAATCAGGCGAAATTCTAGTTTTATAGACGTAAAACGGCAAAAAATATAATTTGGTCATCGGGAGGCGGTGATTATTGTTCCTTAGGTTGTATTTGATGTCCCCGGACAAATATTAGGCGATCCGGGTCCAGGGGGCCTGGGCCCACGGCGGAAGGCGTGGGCTATAGCACATGAAAATATTGGAATCGGGCGGAATTCCAGTTTAATTGCCGTTATATGCCAAAATATTAATTTAGTCATGGCGGGGCGGTAACTACTGTTCCTTAGGTCGTATTTGATGTCCCGGACAAATATTAGGCGATCCGGGACATGCTCCATCGCAAGGCGGAAGGAGTGGGCTATATCACACGAAAATATTGGAATCGGGCGGAATTCCAGTTTTACGGCCGTAAAACGCCAAACAATGTAATTTGTTCATGGCGGGGCTGTGACAATATTTCCATAGGTCGTATTTGATGTCCCAGAAAAATATTAGGCGATCCGAGTCCGGGGGCCCGTGCCCACGGCGGAAGGCGTGGGCTATATCACACAAAAATATGGGACTTCAGCGGATTTCTACTTTTATGGCCCTAAAACGCCAAACAATGTAATTTGGTCATGGCGGGAATGTGGCGATGGTTTCTTATGTCGTATTTTATGTCCCGGACAAATATTAGGCGATCCGGGACATGCTCCATCCCAAGGCGGAAGGAGTGGGCTATAGCACACGAAAATATTGGAATCGGGCGGAATTCCAGTTTTACGGCCGTAAAATGCCAAAAAATGTAATTTGTTCATAGCAAGGCTGTGACAATAGTTCCATAGGTCGTATTTGATGTCCTGAAAAAATATTAGGTGATCCGGGTCCGGGGGCTCGGGCCCACGGCAGAAGGCGTGGGCTATAGCACACGAAAATATGGGACTTGGGCGGATTCCTAATTTTATGGTCGTAAAATGCCAAAAAATGTAATTTGGTCATGGCGGGGCTGTGGCAATGGTTTCTTAGGTCATATTTGATGTCACGGATAAATATTAGGCGATCTGGGACATGCTCCATCCCAAGGAGGAAGGCGTGGGCTATAGCACACAAAAATATTGGAATCGGGCGGAATTCCAGTTTTACGACCGTAAAATGCCAAAAAATATAATTTGTTCATGGCTAGGCTGTGACAATAGTTCCGTAGGTCATATTTGATGTCCCGGACAAATATTAAGTGATCCGGGTCTGGCGGCCCGCTTTCACCGTGGAAGGGAAGGGCTATATCACACGATAATACTGGAATCAGGCGAAATTCTAGTTTTATGGACGTAAAACGGCAAAAAATGTAATTTGGTCATTGGGGGAGGTGATTGTTGTTCCTTGTGTTGTATTTGATGTCCCGAAAAAATATTAGACGGTCCGGGTCTTGGGCCCGGGCCCATGGCGGAAGGTGTGGGCTATAGCACACGACAATATTGGAATCGGGCGGAATTCCAGTTCAATTGCCATAATATGCCAAAAATATAATTTGGTCGTGGTTGGGTGGTAACTATGGTTCCTTAGGTCATCTTTGATGTCCAGAACAAATATTAGGTGATCTATAGTACACGAAAATATGAGAATCGGGCGAAATTCCAATTTTATGGCCGTAAAATGCCAAAAAATGTGATTTGGTCATGGTGGGGCTGTGACAATAGTTCCATTGGTCGTATTTGATGTCCCTGAAAAATATTAGGCGATCCGGGCCCGGATCACTCCCACGGCGGAAGGTGTGGGCTATAGTACACGAAAATATGGGAATAGCGCAGAATTCCAATTTTATGGTCGTAAAAAGCCAAAAATGTAATTTATTCATGGAGGGGATATGCCAATTGTTCCATAGGTCGTATTTCATGCCTCAGAAAAATATTAGGCGATCCGGGTCTGGGGGTCCGGGCCCACGACGTAAGGCGTGGGCTATAGCACACGAAAATATGGGAATCAGGCGCAATTCCAATTTTATGGCCGTAAAATGCCAAAAAGTGTTATTTGTTCATGGCGGGGCTGTGACAATAGTTCCGTACGTTGTATTTGATGCCCCGAACAAATATTTCGCGATCTGTGTCTGGAGGCCCGGGCCCACGGTGGAAGGGAAGGGTTATAGCACACGATAATATTGGAATCAGGGCGAAATTGTAGTTTTATGAATGTAAAACGACAAAAAATTAAATTTGGTCATTGGGGGCGGTGATTATTGTTACTTAGGTTGTATTTGATGTCCCGGACAAATATTAGGCGATCGGGGTCCGGGGGCCCGGGCCCACGTTGGAATCGGGCGAAATTCCAGTTTAATTGTCATAATATGCAAAAATATTTAATTTAGTCATGGCGAGGCGCTAACTACGGTTACTTAGGTCGTATTTGATGTCCCAGATAAATATCAGGCGATCCGGGTCCGACTCCGTCCCATGGTTGGAAGGCGTGGGGTTCACGAAAATATGGAATCAGGCGGAATTCCAATTTTATGGCCGTAAAAAGCCAAAAAATGTAATTTGTTCATGGAGGGGCTGTGACAATAGTTCCATTGGTCTTATTTGATGTCCTAGAAAAATATTAGGTGATCCGGGCCCGGCTCATTCCCACTGCGAATTGCGTGGGCTGTAGTACACGAAAATATGGGAATCGGGCGGAATTCCAATTTTTCGGCCGTAAAACGCCAAAAAAAGTAATTTGTTCATGGCGGGGCTGTGACAATAGTTCTATTGGTCGTATTTGATGTCCCGTAAAAATATTAGGCGATCCGGGTCTGGGGGCCTGGGCCCAGGCGGAAGGCGTGGACTATAGCAAACGAAAATATGGGACTCGGGCGAATTTCTAATTTTATGGCTGTAAAACAGCAAAACATGTAATTTGGTCATGACGAGAATGTGGCAATGGTTTCTTAGGTCGTATTTCATGTCCCGGACTAAATATTAGGCGATCCGGGACATGCTCCATCCCAAGGCATAAGGCGTGGGCTATAACACTCGAAAATATTGGAATCGGGCTAATTCCAATTTTACGGCCATAAAATGCCAAAAATATAATTTGTTCATGACGGGGCTGTGACAATAGTTCCATAGGTCGTATTTGATGTCCCAAGAAAATATTAGGCGATCCGGGTCTGGGGGCTCGGGCCCACGGCGGAAGGCGTGGGCTATAGCACACGCAAATATGGGACTCGGGCAGATTTCTAGTTTTATGGCCGTAAAATGCCAAAAAATGTAATTCGGTCATGGCGGGCTGTGGCAATGGTTTCTTAGGTCATATTTGATGTCACAGACAGATATTAGGCGATCCGGGACATGCTCCATCCCAAGGAGGAAGGCGTGGGTTATAGCACACGAAAATATTGGAATCGGGCGAAATTCTAGTTTTACGGCCGTAAAATGCTAAGAAATGTAATTTGTTCATGGCGAGGGTGTGACAATAGTTCCTGTCACGACCCAAATCCCTATTTGAGTCGCGATGGCGCCCAACACCGGGGTTAGGCAAGCCGATATAACCTTCACTAAGTGATACCCTTCCCATTCAATCAAACAAGTCAATAATTACCAGTTTAAAACAACTAACATGATACTAGCCTTGAGTGAAGGTAAAATCATAGTAAATACAAGGCCGAAATGAAACATATACATCGATATACAACCCAAAACCCAAAATATATACCGCGTGTGTGCCAGGAACTAGTGTCACGAGTGTCACGGGCAACTACTGAATATACAATGACTACAATATATACAGGGTCTCAGTCTGAATGAAATAGACAGAGAGCGTAACAAAAGAAACTCCAGGGTGCTGCTAGGAAGTCGCCAGGAAAGCAGCTCGCCGTGAAGTATGACCACGCTATCAATATCTAGCACCGGCCTGAAAATCAGATGGACCAGCCTCCGGACCTGTACAGGCAAGTACAGAAAAGGAAAGAAAGTGCAGCATGAGTACATATATATAAATATGTACCCAGTGAGTATCCCGTCTAAACTCGAAGAAGTAGTGACGAGAGGTCGACTAGATACTCACTAAGGTCCAGCAACATAATATTGAATGAGATAAGGCTAAAGCAATAGGCATGCGAAACAGTAAGCAACAAGTATATGAACACATAATGTAACACAAGTAAGAGCACCAAGTACCAATTCCTCTTATTCAACAATACCTTGCCAATACTGACATATGTGAACCAGACTCAAGTGTACATATACCGACACGGACAAGACAACCGGCCGGAGTCATAGGGTAGGTCATAAGGACTGAGGTCATAAGCTCCCTACGATCGCGAATCATACATGCGACTCGTGTGCTGACTCGATAGTAATAAGCTCCCCATGATCGCGAATCATACCTGCGACTCGTGTGCTGACTCGATAATAGTAATAAGCTCCCCACGATCGCGAATCATACCTGCGACTCATGTGCTGACTCGGTAATAATAATAAGCTCCCCATGATCGCGAATCATACCTGTGACTCGTGTGCTGACTCGATAATAATAAGCTCCCCATAATCGCGCATCATGCCTGCGACTCGTGTGCTGACTCGATAATAATAGTATTTACATATAGGTACCAACGGGTACCGACTCGAAAGTGAACTCAACGGGATTGTGTCAATATCATATCACTGATAGCCAATTAGGATTTACGTCATCATATTTTTACCTCTCCCATGTCAGTTCAACAATAAATATAATTTATAATACGTACAATGGTTCAAATAAGGCACGAAATGGCATGCTCGTGGGTCCTACGGCTACCCGACATAGCAATATAGTCGCCACGTACGGACTCTCGTCACTTAGTACGTACGCGGCCCCCTCAACATGTACACATAGCAAACAAGGAACCTACGGGGACATTTCCCCCTTACAAGTTTGGGAAGGAGACTCACCTCGTGAAGATATCACCCCTCGGATCAAGGATGCGCCCGAATCTGCGAATTCACCCTCGACAGCTCGCAACTAACCAATCATGGTATAATTGAATTAATTTAGGTTCCAAGAAGAAGAATTAACAAGAAATCCTAAAATTAAGCATTCTTGACCCTTTCCGGAATTTTGACCCTGGGACCACACGTTTGGATTTCGAAAATTCTTGAAGGAATCACCTACCCGAAGTCTAAGGATCGAAGTTATGTGATTTATGCAAGGATTCATATCCTCAAAGGAATAATTCACCAATTTATTCAAAGCCCTAGAATTTCTATCCAAATTTTATGATTTTTGATTCCTTAGGAATTAAACCCGTTGAATTCTATGCATAATAGTGAAAGGCATGGTGTACACGAAAATATTAGGTGATCCGAGTCCGGCTCCGTCCCACGGCGGAAGGCATGGTGTACACGAAAATATGGCTGTAACAACTAAATTTTGCTCCTGAAAAATAATAATCAAGACAAGAAATATAGTGACAAATATTATATTCGATTTCAAGTGATGGGGTTACAATCTCTAAAATATCTCTAAATCTAAAGAGATGTAGTCCTTTGATTCTTCTCCTTACGGACGATGGTTCAAGAGCTTGAGAGCTTGATCTTGAACTCGATGGATTTCAGGTTTGTAGTACGTCACGAACAATTTGAAGGTCGTCACGAACAAAGATTTGGTGTTGGGATATCACAAAGGGAAGATTTGAAGCCGCCCGCCTATGATTTGAGTTCGCCTTTGGAATTTGACCACAGACGACGATTGCAGATATGGATGGAGACCTTGATGCTATTCTTCAGAGCTTCTTTAGTCTTTCCTTCTGCTTGCTTGTTTCTCCTCTAGCCTTCTCCTGTGACCCCTTTATATAGGAGTGGGGTAGAGTAGCCTCCAAGAAAATCCTAGTGGCTTAATGGGCTTGAGGCTCATGGGCCGATCCATTTGATAGAAAAATTGGGCTAGCCCAATTTTATTGGACTTTTATTTAAATCTAATGATTTAAATAATTGGCTCACTCATACTAGTCCATAATATTTGTTTTGCCTAGTATATGTCCAATTTATGATAAAATCTAAATTTCGCATGGATTTAAATTTAATAAAAATTTAATTGTCTACAAATGCCCCCTGCTTCAGGACTTCTCGCGGTGCATGCTTGTCGAAATGAACCAAACAGCCTGATGTACCAAAGTGAACCATCTTGATTTTCTCTCCATTTCAGAGATGAATTTAGTTGCGTCAATTTCCGTTGGTAAATAACTAAATACCATGATAACCACGTTGCATCATGACTACTAACTTGCGATGTGAATTAGCCATCAATGTGAAGCTATATTACCAAACTCCTAAAATAACTTAGTTGTCGCATAAGTAATTTTAGTCCAAAACAAACTTGGTCGACTTTCCTTTATGAAAATAAAGGGATGAACTTAAATTTGTTAAGTCAAAACCCATCTTATATAGGACCAAGTAAAGACTAGCAAATTTGGTAGGAATTCTCTGACACTTTTTTGAACCAAGATCACTTTCCTTTTAACTTCTCCGATTCATAATTGCCTTAGATTCATTTTTATTTCTTTGTAAGGCCTCCCAAATCCATCAACAAGGAATTACTCTTTCTTTGAAAGGAAAATTCTTGTAGGTCAAGAAAACACAACCTCCTTGAAAAAACTATAAATAAAGTTGTTCCCCTAGAATTCATCATCAGAACTTCCTGCAATTTTCTGTTTTTAGTGAGCAAGAGTCTTAGCTTGAGAAAATTACTGATCACTTTTGACATCTTTCTTCCAATGTTTGCAATGGTTTCTTTATCCTATTCTTTTGTAAACCATCGGCTTCAATGATTGTACAAGAGGAATATGCACCATAGTCTCATGAAGGGGAGTGTGTAATTTAATTGCTATGGTTGCAATACAATATTTCAAACTCATGACAGATTTTCTTCTTTGTTGCAGAAGGTGTCCGAGACCTCCAGCTTTGCAGGTCTGTGGAAAACAATTCATATCTTATCATAGGAGCGATAAATGCGAGCCGTTAGATTTCCCGAAAACTGGACACGAAGTTCTGCAATATATCAAAGTTTTGAAGCAAAATTCGCTCTGTACTGTCTCAGGTAAATTCTTAAATATTCACCCCAGATTCTGTCGTGCTCGATTTCCATCTTTGCGCGTCTTCACCGAAAAATTCATGTCTTGGTTTAGGAACGTCGAAATCACGAGCGGTTTGCTTCGACGGAAGCTAGAGTTTCAGAGCTATGATAAATATGAGGATCACAACCAGATTATCCCTAGATCTTCCCAGATATTTATCAGAGTTCAAGAAACAAGTTTCGACATGCCGGTTCATTCAGCTTTGCGCACGCTCGTCAAAAAATTCATATCTCGAGACAGGAGTGTCAGAATCGCAATCCGTGTGATCCTGTAAAAACCAGGTTTCAGGACCTATATTCACTCCAAAGATGGAAGCTCAGCACAATCTGGAACGACCCACATAATTGTTTGAAGTCGACACTACAATCTGCACATTGTGACTTGGGCAGCATATCCTCTTTGTTTTGCAGCTTCGGCGAGAGAAAGATTTGGGCGTCCCTATCCTTGTGACTTTGGCGACAAAAGTACATGAAGGGTCTCTCTTTGCAGCCTTTGGCGAGAAAGTCCATGGCGAGTTCTCTGTAACAGATCACGTGAAGAATTACATGATCAACGCTATCTTTTTTTTTCTGCAGGTGAAGAGGTACATGGAACTTCCTATCCATTGAGTCTTGGCATGGATGACTTCTTGCAACTTAATGAAGAAGTTCACGGCTTTGACGGAATAATTTTTGGAGCATCACATCCTTCAAGATTTGGTGGAGAAGTGCATGTCACAATGTTCACCATCTGTATTAAAGCGTCGTGTCATTGACACCGGTACTTGCTGCCGAATTAAAGCTATAGGACCAAAAGCTTCATGTTGTTGGCATCGAGGGCTCCAAAACCTTTTTTGTTTCGCCGCAGAAGCAGGATAGCCATCTTTGCGCATCTGTGGAGAAAACAACCATATCTTGTTGTAGGAGAATCAGAAATACAAGCCGTTTGATCCTTTTGAAACAACACTTCAAATACTTCAAGGTATCAAAATTTTTGGGCGAAGTTCCTTCTGTAGCTTCTCATGTATTCTTTTGAATTTTCGTTTCAGATGCTGCCACGCTCGACTTTACAGCTTTGTGCGCCTTCACAAAATAGTTCATAACCTGATGTACGAGCGTACGAATTGGCGTCCGCTTGATTTCCTTGATACTAAACACGGAGTACTGCAACATATCAAAAATTTGAAGCCGAATTCGCTCTATACTTTCTCAGGAGTATTTCTAAATCTTCGCTTCAGATTCTGCCGCGCTCAACTTTTCAGCTTTTGCGCGCCTTCGCGGAAAGATTCATATCTTGCTGCAGAAATACCGGAATCAAGAGCCGTTTTCAGCTATAAAAACCAGACTCCCCGAACTACGACTTCTGTAAAGATCACAATCAGATTGCTCCTAGATCCTTCCAGATACTATTCAGAAGTTATACGACAAGTTCCGACGTGCTAGCTCTTTCAGCTTTGCACACTCTCGTCGAAAAAATTCATATTTCGAGATAGGAGGGTCCAAATCGCGAGCCGCTTGCACCAGTAAAAATAAGAATACGAGAGTTACAACACATATGAAACTTGAAGCACTATCCCTTTTGATCCAGTCACAATAAGTTGTTTTGAATCAAGCTCTGAAATCAGGAGGATTTTTTTTTTCTGGGCAGCATACTTTTTTTGTTTTTGCAGGTTTGGCGAGGGGAAGCTTGGCGCATCCTCATCTTTGTGGCGTTGGAGGAAAAGAAAACTTTGATGCATCCATATTTTCGGCTGGCGGTCAACAGTTTGGTGCATTCACCTTTTCAGTCGAGCTTTGGAAAACACGCAATCACTCGAGTGTGTCCGTCTTCCACTTCTATTATCACAGGTCACATTCCGTCCCTGCCTTAGAAGGAGTTTCATGGTGTCCTCTTCTTGCAACTTGGCAAAGAAATCCATGGCAAGTTCTCCATCCTAGATCAGGCGAAGAAATAAATGATCAACACTCTCCCTTTTGCAGGTGAGGAGGTGCGTGGAACTTCTCATCCATCGAGCCTTGACGTGTATGATTTTTTTTTTCTTGCAACTTAGCGAAGAGGTTCATGGAGAATCCTATCCTTCAAGCTTGTGGCGGCGTGTTACACGGAGTGCCTCAACCTTCAAGATTTGACATCGAACAACATCCTTTTGCATATTAGATACGTATAACGTACTTGAAGTGCCTCCTCCCTATGGCTTGCGAGACACATTAAGGCTTCCCTTCTTATTGCAGCTTGGTAAGTATGCAGAGCGAGTAGACGATGCCCCAGACAGAGTATGCAGACCCTTGATGCACCAAGATCCATTTGTTGCAAAGAGTGTTTCAAGCAGCCATTGTAGAAAATTCGCTAGTTCATCAAAGGCACATACTTAGTTTTTTTTTTCCAGATTCTTGAAGCTCATCAAAGCGGCTCCCACAGTAGTTAGAGATATTTCAAGGGAGAATACTTCTCATGTGTCGGACCTTATACCAATACTATTGCATTTAGTATTTATGTATCAGATCTTACAATATTGATGCAATAAAATGTCATGTCCAGTTTGACGTGAATCGCCTTCTTTCATTTTGCAATGTACGCCTTTGTATTTGAAAGAATCAATGTGATGCCCCAACTTTGATTTTCATGATCACATCATGCCACGCCTTTTTAAAAAAAAAATAATAATAATAATTATGCGACTGAGCTTCCTACGTACCTCGATGAAGAGGATCAAGTTATAATGTAGTTCAGGAAAAGTGTGAATCTTTTTTGTATGCAGTTTATACTCGTGCAATCAAGGAGTAATACACAGTTTAAGCTTGTGGGATATGGAGCATACATACAATTTAAGCTCGTGTATTTAGGAGCGTCGGTTTGAACCCAGTTCTGAGAAGCTTCACAACTTGCAGTTTAGGCTCAAGTTGAAATTGTTCGTTTGGAAATTTCCCGAAAAACTAATCATAGGTTCTTCTCTCCATCGGAACAATAGGTAAGGTTCTTCGCTTTGCATCGAATTAAACCACATGCTCCACCGCTTGTGCGTGCCCCCGTCAATTCCTTTCCTTCAACACCGAAAAGCTAGTAATTTTATGTGTCTTCTTGAGCGATGATTCAGGCTTGCTTGTCTCGCTCTCATATTGGAAGGCTAGGTTTGGAACCCTCTAGGGCATATCCATACAAGACCCGAGTAGGCGGGTCGAGGTCCTACGAGGTACCCACTACTCGGAGCTAAAGCAAACAGTCAAAGCTTTCCTGTTGATTTCGTTCAGGAGCATTGAAATTTGAAGACTTTGCTTAATTTTGGAGCCTTTACATCTTGAAGAGTTTGCTCAAATTTGAGGAGCTTTAAATCTTGAAGACTTTGCTTGAATTTGAATAGTTTTTTAATTTGAAGATTTGGCTCGAATTCATGGAGGTTTAAAACTTTAAGACTTGGCTCGAATTTGAGAAGTTTCATGGCATACAGTTTAGGCTCTTGCGTCAAGGAGTGTCATAACTTGCAGTTTAGGCTCGTGCGTTGAGGAGTATCATGACTTGCAGTTTAGGCTCGTGCGTCGAGGAACATTACAACATGCAGTTTAGGATCATGCGTCAAGGAGCTTTTATTCCTCAAGGATAATACCTCTTCAAACATTTTCCATTGATAGGGCCAATTCTCATGCCATCTGCATTAACTAACTTGTAAGCTCCGCTTGAATAGACTTATTGCACAACATATGGACCATCCCATTTTGAAGTGAATTTTCCCCCGGATTTACGAGAGGTGATAATAGGTCTTCTTACTGCAAGAACTTGATCGCCAACTTGGAAGGACCTCAAGCGAACCTTTTTGTTGAAAGCACGAGAAAGACGAGCTTGATAACATTCGAGACTTTGTTGAGCTTCGAGCCTTTTTTCGTCAAGAGACTCTAGTTCTTCAAGGCGTAGGCGGGCGTTTTCTTCTTCAGTAAGACCTTCTTGTACAGCGCGTCGCAAGGACGGTATTTGACGCTCAAGAGGAAGAACTGCTTCGACTCCATAAACAAGAGAATAAGGAGTAGCTTGTGTTGGCGTGCGATGAGTCGTACGATATGCCCATAAAGCTTCTTCCATTCTGTCATGCCAATCTCTTTTAGACTTGGAGACGACCTTCTTTAACAAGTTGCAAAGTGTCTTGTTAAATTCTTCGGCTAACCCATTTGCAGCAGCATAATACATTGACGAATTACGTTGCTTGAAGCCAAAAAGTTCACAGATCTTGGTCATCAATTTGTTATCAAACGGTTTTCCATTATCTGTTATTATATAACTAGGAATTCCGAAACGATATATGATGTTCACTCGAATGAAGTTTGCAACATTCTCTTTCTTGACTTCCTTGAGAGCGACGACCTCGGCCCATTTTGAGAAGTAATCAGTTGCAGCCAAGATGTATAGATGTCCTCCAGAAGATTTTGGAAGTGGTCCAACAACGTCTAATCCCCAAGTGTCAAATGGCCAGGATGCAACAGTAGGGTGTAACACTTCAGGTGGTTGGTGTATGAAATATGCGTGAAACTAGCAAGCCTTTCATCTTTGAGCATAATCTAAGCAATCTTTCACCATTGTCGGCCAGTAGTAACCCATATTTTTAATGTGGAAGTGGAGCTTCGGCCCAGATTGATGTGATCCGCAAACTCCAGAGTGTGCCTCTTGCATAGCTTAAGTTGCTTCATCTTCTCCTAAACAACGCAAGAGAACTCCCTCAAATGAGCTTCGATACAGAGTGTCTTTGTAGTAAAGGAAGCGAGGGGCACGCCGAAGAATTTCAGTCTTTCTCCTTGGATCTTCTGGAAGTATTCCATAACATAAATAGTTGATCATGGTTTGTCGCCAATCAACCTTCTCAGCTTCAGCGACGGCTACCGAATGCTCGATATTGCTTTCTTCATCTTCGTTCTCATCTAGTGGTACTATCCATCTTTGGCAGATAGTGATTTGTGTCTGGCCGGGCAGAGTCAATTTCGAAGCTAGAGAAGCTAAGGCGTCATCTTTCTTATTTTCCTTCCTTGGCACATGCTGAAGAGTTACATTTCCAAGCCGTGCAATCAATTTCTGCGCATTATCATGATAAGGACGCTATTCTGACTTTTTGACCTCATAACAACCTAGTAATTGATTGATCACTAACTCAGAGTCTCCAAATATATGTAATTGGAGTTGTCTCATATCAACGGCCATCTCAAGGCCCAAGTATGAGTGCTTGATATTCTGCAACGTTGTTGGTGCAATGTTGTGTTAAGGTGAAAGAATATGTCAAGACTTCTCCTTGAGAAGTGACAAACACAACACCTGCACCAGCTCCTTCACGATGTGCGGCACCATCAAAATACATTTTCCATGGTGGTTGCACCTCGATGACCATTACATCCTCATCAGGTAGTTCATCGGTCAACTCCCAATCATCAGGTATTGGATGATCTGTCAAGAAATTTGCCAAAGCTTGTCCTTTCACAGCTTTTTGTGGGATGTATACAATCTCGAATTGTTGAAATTGGAGGTACCACCTTGCTAATCGATCATTGAGGACGGGTTTCGACATAACAAACTTTACCGGGTTCGCCCTTGAGACTAGACGGATGACATGAGCTTGAAAGTAGTGCTTTAGCTTTTGAATCGCGAAAACCAATGCCAGACACAACTTTTCGATCGGAGAATACTTCAGCTCATTTGGGGTCATCATCCTACTCAAGTAGTAGAAGGAATTTTCTTTACTTTCACCATTCTCTTGGGCCAAAAGGGCTCCAACGGACCTTTCTTGGGCTGCAATATATAGAATCAACGGCTTTCCTGGTATAGGAGCTGCCAGAACCGGAGGATTCATCAAGTATGATTTGATTCTTTGAAATGCGTTGCTACAAGCTTGGTCCCATTCAAAAGGTACACCTTTATTCATGAGACAACTAAAAGGTCGGCACTTCCCTGCTAGATTTGAGATGAATCTTCTAAGGTACGCCAATTTTCCTTGTAGACTTTTCAGTTCATGTATATTTCTGGGCTCGGGCATCTTCAAGATAGCATCAACTTTGGCTTGATTTATCTCAATCCCCCGATTTCGAACAATGAAGCCAATGAATTTTCCATAAGTAACTCCAAAGGAACATTTCAATGGGTTCATCCTAAGTTGATATCTCCGGAGTCGTTCGAAAACCAATCTTAAGTCTTGTAAGTGGTCTCCTCCCTTTCTTGATTTCACCACTAAATCATCCACATAGCATTCCACATTCTTGTGGAGGATGTCGTCAAAGATATTCTGCATTGCCCTTTGATATGTGGCGCCGACATTCTTCAAGCCAAAAGGCATTACTTTGTATCAATAAATTCCTTTGGGAGTGCGAAATGCAGTAAGCTCTTCATCTTTTGGTGCCATACGAATTTGATTGTAGCGAGATAATCCATCCATGAAAGACATTGCCTCGTATCCGGTGGTGACATCAATCATAAGCTCTGGGATTGGGAGCGGAAATTCGTCCTTAGGGCATGCATTATTGAGGTCTCTAAAATCGACACAAACTCGAATTTAGCCATTCTTCTTCTTCACAGGAACAATGCTTGAAATCCATGTAGGATATTTAACCTCCCGAATGAAACCAGCTTTGGTGAGTTTATTGACCTCGGCTTCGATTGATGGGATCAATTCTGGCCTGAAGCGTCTTTAGGCTTGCTTAACAGGACTAGCTCCTTTCTTGACCGCGAGATGATGAACTGCTACTTTAGGATCTAAACCAGGCATCTCTTTGTAGCTCCAAGCAAAGACATATCTATATTCTTTGAGTAGCTCCACATAAGTGTTTTCTTCATCTGTGGTTATTAGGGCACTTACATAGGTGGGCCTCGAGTCTTCTACAATACCAAGGTTGACTTCTTTCAATGCGTCAACTGTCATTTTAATTCCTTCTTCTATTTCCGGAGGAGCATCCTTGACATATTCATCTTCTTGGGGATCACCATCGTTAAAAGATATATGGCCACACCAAGAGGCATCTCCCAAATTTTTGTCGACCTTCCCTAGAAATGAAGTGTATGGCTCCTCATTCGTAGTAATGTGATAGGAAGATCCTACACTTTCTTCATCTTCGTCACACTTTCTAGTGTGGACCACTGTGCGAGTCTTCACTTTGAGTACCTCTCCGCCTGAAATCAAAAGTTTTGATTGTCGCCTCATTCTGGAAGGGATCAGGCGTTGACACTCTTTGGAGATACTTTGGACTCTAGATGGACAAGGTCTTCTTATTTCTTCATAATTTCTTTGGGACTTGATCTTCTTCTTGTTCAATGGCCCCAACCTCTCAAATACAGAAGTTCTTGTAGTTGGTTCTCCAAGTCGATCAAAGACAGAAGGCCTTTTATTAGGATCGGCGGGTTCATCTTCCGTCGTGATATAGTTATTACTCGCTCTTCTAATGGAGATGCGAACTGGTGGGGGTTGTTTGTAACCCAGACCCTCACGTGATTGCTTCACCAGATGCTCCTTATCCTTCATCGTGTTTGACTTCCTAGCAGCTTCAGGTAGTAGTTTTCCTAGTTTTGATGGTTCATTGGGATTATATCCAGCCTTTGAGAACAACCTGTAAGCATTAGGATCAAACCCTTCATTTGTGCGTTTCGTGGGGAGTGCCTTATTTTGAGGCATGTTAGGGACCACAAACTTTTCCAGTAGCTTTGAAGATGACTTTATGGTATCAATATGCTTGATAGGATGGGTTAATTCTCTTAGTGAATCCTTTTGGAGGTTTGATGATTCTCCTTCGGCTCTCTTCACTTTTGGGACGTAAAGAAATAAAGGAGCTATTTTCTTGCATGCAGCTGCAACATTCTGTTTGTGAGCTTTCGAAACTTGGTATGCTTCTATTGTAACTTTATCTTCACCAGAAGCTACTCCAACCCTTTTGGACACGGTATTATCACCTTTGGCCTTCATGATGTCATCAACTTTTATTCCCTTCACGACGTGGTTCTTCAAGTAAAGCTTTGCATCAGCGAAGTGTGCCTCAGCTTCAGCGAACGGATTGTCGTCAGCAACTATCTTCTTTTCGACTCCATCTTTATTATATTTCAAACATTGGTAGTAGGTTGATGGGACAACTTTGTTCTTGTGTATCCACGGCCTGCCAAGCAACAAAATTTATGAAGTATTTGCATCAATCACATGCATCCATGCAGTTGATTGCATATCTCCCGTGGTGATTTCCAGTTTAATAGCTCCTATGGCTCTTTTTCCCCCTTGATTGAATTCTTGAATCATCAGTCGACTTTCATTAAGTTCTTCAGTTGAGATGCCGTGTTCTTTCAGTATGCGAATAGGAAGAATGTTAATTGTAGATCTGTCATCTATCAAGATTCTGTTTATCCTCCGCTCGAGCACATAAGCCACCATAAACAAAGGACGATTGTGTAGTGTCTCACCAAGTAGGAGATCGTCATCAGTGAAGGTGATTTTTGCATTGCAAACATCTTCTTCTTGGAAGGAGGACTCAACAAGACTATTAGACAGTGATGGAGACGGTGTTGATGTGACTCCATTCTTTTCCTCTTCTTCTTTATCAGTATTACAACACAAGACCTTATCATCATCATCAGAAATCCTTATGCGAAACCAACTCGGCAAGAATTCTCCCAAAGTCACCGGGTGGTGTGGCTTTTGGTGATGGTGTGTCTCTATTTCCACCTTCTTTGGGTTCTCGACCATTTGTTGCTTCTTCGGTCTTCTCACCATCTTATTCCTCGTAGGTTGATTCGTTGATCCCTTTTGCGGACTCTATTTACGGCGTCTTCGATGAGTCACCAGGGTCCAACCTTCTTAATCATGTTGATCAATTTGGACTTTGTCATCCTCCAATAGTTCTTCATCTTTATTCCCTTCACAGGTGCATATCTCAATCGGATCGAATGAGCCAAAGGCAATGGACACATGGTTTGTGCTTGGTTTTTCGTCTTCAAGCACGATCTTATTTTGACGAGCCAAATCCATAACTTTGTCCTTGAAGACAAAGCACTTCTCAAGAGGCTGACCTACAAGCCGATGGTATCTGCAGTAATTCGGGTCATTTATTTTTCCCGCTTCATCTATGGCAGCTCAATAAGATTTAGCTCGAAGAGTTCTTCAAATATCGCAGGCACATCGGAGTCTAAAAATGGGTACTCCTTTTCTTGCATCTCTTTGAGCGTCAACTTCCTATTTGCATTGTCTTGAGACGAAGTTGTTTTCGTACTCTGTTTCTTGCTTACCTTGGTAGTAAACTTCAAAGGAGAGGCATTGACGTTCATGGACTCTTTGCTTTCATTATTGGGTACGAACTTGCTCCATTTCTTGACTTCTTGCCTATCTCTTCCCTTGAGAGGTTCGTAGATGGGCAACCCTTCATTTCCTGCAGAATCCATGCTCAACTCCATATCATGAGCACGGGTGGAAAGTTCTTCAAATGTCCTGGGCTTGATTCCTTGCAAGATGTAGTGAAGTCCCCAATGCATTCCTTGGATGCACATTTCTATGCCAGAAGCTTCGCTTAGCCTATCTTTACAGTTAAGGCTTGCGTTCCTCCATCGGTTGATAAAGTCAATAACTGGTTCATCTTTTCTTGGCGAGTGTTCGTAAGTTCCACCATGCTCACAGTACGCCTCGTGCTATAAAAGCGATTGAGAAAATCCTGTTCCAATTGGTCCCAACTATCAATGGATCCAGCCTCGAGGTCGGTATACCAATCAAAAGCATTCCCCTTTAGTGAGCGGACGAACTGCTTGACAAGGTAATCTCCATAAGTCCCTGCATTGTTGCATGTCTCAACAAAGTGTGCAATATGTTGCTTTGGATTTCCCTTGTCATCGAACTGCTGAAATTTGGGAGGTTGATAGCCGGCAGGCATCTTCAAGCTATCGATTCTTGCAGTATACGACTTTGCATACGTGAGAGAAGACTTTGAAGCGACCTCATACTTATCTTTGATAGTTCCCATAATGAAGTCCTTCAATTGTTCGATGGGAATTGATCCTTCGGAGGATACATGAAGTTCCTTGGCGGATGACACTTGCTTTGTTGGAGGATCAGCCTTCTCATGGACTTCAAGGAGCTTTCCAGGTGCATGACTTGATTCCCCATCCATCATGCTTTCAACTATGCCAGTCAATTTCGCGATACAGACATCTTGGTCTTGAGCATACTTTGTTAAGCCATCAATCGCCTTTGTCAGGTTTGCGAGTTGCTCCTCCATTGTCGAAGTGTTGGTCATCATTGCCTCCATGATTATTGCAGATGATGAAGAATAGCCGAGACCTTCCGACGTATTAAACTCATTTTGGAACATGTCATGTGACGAGACTGGTGTAGAGCCAACACTTAAAACTTCATCCTCAGGTTGGGTAAGCTGACTCTTGGTATTGTATAAAGTAAGTTGAGCAAGAGCTTTCTCCACAATTTCTGCAATATTATCTCCTATCTCTGATTTTCTAGCAGAGGACTTTTCTTCTTCGAATGATGAAGATCTCAAAGCATGCAATGGCACAGACGACCCTTGGAGTGTTTGTTGTCCCAAGACGCTCGCCTTGCTTCGGGTGATTGGCCCAAGACTCCCCATAGTAGCGTTCGAGATACTTTCAACGTCAAAAGAAAACTTGGAGTTAGCAACTTTTGAGTCGATCTTCTTTGAAGCCATCTTAGTGATGGTGAATGTTGAGAGTTGAGAAGAGATGAAAGGTAGAGATAGTCCCACTAGGCGTGCCAAAATTTGTAACAACTAAATTTTGCTCCTGAAAAATAATAATCAAGACAAGAAATATAATGACAAATATTATATTCGATTTCAAGTGATGGGGTTACAATCTCTAAAATATCTCTAAATCTAAAGAGATGTAGTCCTTTGATTCTTCTCCTTACGGGCGATGGTTGAAGAGCTTGAGAGCTTGATCTTGAACTCGATGGATTTCAGGTTTGTAGTACGTCACGAACAATTTGAAGGTCGTCACGAACAAAGATTTGGTGTTGGGATATCACGAAGGGAAGATTTGAAGCCGCCCGCCTATGATTTGAGTTCGCCTTTGGAATTTGACCACAAATGACGATTGCAGATATGGATGGAGACCTGGATGCTATTCTTCAGAGCTTCTTTAGTCTTTCCTTCTGCTTGCTTGTTTCTCCTCTAGCCTTCTCTTGTGACCCCTTTATATAGGTGTGGGGTAGAGTAGCCTCCAAGAAACCCTAGTGGCTTAATGGGCTTGAGGCTCATAGGCCGATCCATTTGATAGAAGAATGGGCTAGCCCAATTTTATTGGACTTTTATTTAAATCAATTAGATTTAAATAATTGGCTCACTCATACTAGTCCATAATATTGTTTTGGCCTAGTATATGTCCAATTTATGATAAAATCTAAATTTTGCATGGATTTAAATTTAATAAAAATTTAATTGTCTATAATGGCAATCAGGCAGAATTCCAATTTTTTGGCCATAAAACGCCAAAAAATATAATTTGTTCATGGCTAGGCTGTAATAATAGTTCCATTGGTCGTATTTGACGTCCCGAAAAAATATCAGGCGATCCGAGTCCGGGGGCCCGGGCCCACGGCGGAAGCGTGGGCTATAGCACACGAAAATATGGGACTTCGGCGGATTTCTAGTTTTATGGCCCTAAAATGCCAAAAATATAATTTTGTCATAAAGGGAATGTGGAAATGGTTTCTTAGGTCGTATTACATGTCCCGGATTAGGCGATCTGGGACATGCTCAATCTTAAGGCGGAAGGCGTGGGCTATAACACACGAAGATATTGGAATCGGGCGGAATTCCAGTTTTACGGCCGTAAAATACTAAAAAATGTAATTTGTTCATGGAGGGGCTGTGACAATAGTTCCATAGGTCGTATTTGATACCCTGAAAATATATTAGGCGATTCGGGTCCGGGGGCTCGGGCCCACGGCGGAAGGCGTGAGCTATAGCACACGAAAATATGGGACTCTTGCGGATTTCTAGTTTTATGGCCGTAAAATGCCAAAAAATGTAATTTGGTCATGGAGGGGCTGTGGCAATGGTTTCTTAGATCATATTTGATGGCACGGACAATATTAGGCGATCTGGGACATGCTCCATCCCAAGGAGGAAGGCGTGGACTATAGCACACGAAAATATTGGAATCGGGCGGAATTCCATTTTTACGGCCGTAAAATGCCAAAAAATGTAATTTGTTCATGATGAGTCTGTTACAAGAGTAGGTCATATCTGATGTCCTGAAAAAATATTAGGCGATCCGAGTCTAGGGGCCCGGGCCCACATTGAAGGCGTGGGCCATAGCACACGAAAATATAGGAATCAGGCGGAATTCTAGTTTAATTGCCATAATATGCCAAAAATGTAATTTGGTCATGGTGGGGCTGCAACTATGGTTCCTTAAGTCGTATTTGATGTCCCGGACAAATATTAGGTAATCTGGGGCCGACTCCGTTCCATGCCAAAAATGGAATTCCAATTTTATGGCTGTAAAACGCCAAAATATGTAATTTGGTAATGTCGGGGCTGTGACAATAGTTCCATAGGTCGTATTTGATGTCCCGGAAAAAATATTAGGCGATTCGGGCCGGGCTCCGTCCCACGGCGGAAGGCGTGGGCTATAGTACACGAAAATATGGGAATCGGGCGGAATTCCAAATTTATGGCCGTAAAACATCAAAAAATGTAATTTATTCATTTAGGGGTCGTGACAATAGCTCCATAGGTCGTATTTGATGTCTCATAACAATATTAGGCGATACGGGTCCGGGGGGCCAAAAAATATAATTTGGTCATAGCGGGACCGTGACAATGGTTTCTTAGGTCGTAAGTGATGTCCCGGAAAAATATTAGGCGATCCGGGTCCGGGGGACCGGGCCCACGGAGAATATTTGGGACACAGGCGGATTTCTAGTTTTATGGCCGTAAAATGCCAAAAAATATAATTTGGTCATGGCGGGACTGTGACAATGGTTCGTTAGGTCGTAATTGATATCCTGAAAAAAAATTAAGGGATCCGGGTCCGAGGGTTCGGGCCCACGGAGAAGGCGTGGGCTATAGCACATGATAATTTGGGACACAGGCGGATTTCTAGTTTTATAGACGTAAAATACCGAAAAATACAATTTGGTCATGGAGGGACCGTGGCAATGGTTCCTTAGGTCGTATTTGATGTCCTGGAAAAATATTAGGCGATCCGGATCCGGAGGCCCGGGCCCACAACGAAGGCGTGGGATATAGCCCATGAAAATATGGGACACGAGCGGATCTCTAGTTTTATAGCCGTAAAATGCCAAAAAATATAATTTGGTCATGGCGGGACTGTGACAATGGTTTCTTAAGTCGTATTTGACGTCCCGAAAAAATATTAGGCGATCCGATTGTCACGACCCAAAGTCCTAATCCGAGTCGTGATGGCGCCCAACGACGGGGTTAGGCAAGCCAACACAAATTACACCAAGTGATACCCTTACCCAGATAATTAAACAAGTCAATGATTACCAGTTATAACAACTAACATGATACTAGCCTTGAGCGAAGGTAAGTCATAGTAGATACAAAGCCGAGATATAACATACACATGGATATACATCCCAAAACCCCAAAAATATAAATATACACTACGCGTGTGTGCCAGGAACTAGTGTCATGAGTGTCATGGGAAACTACTGAATATACAATGACTACAATATATACAGAGTCTCCGTCTGAATGAAATGGACAGAGAAATACAACAAAAGAGCTCCAGGGTGCTGCTAGAAAGTCGCCGGGAAAGCAGCTCACCGTGAAGTGTGACCACTCTATCAATATCCAGCACCGGCCTGATAGTCGGACGTGCCAGCCTCCGGACCTGTACAGTCAAGTACAGAAAAGAAAAGAAAGTGCAACATGAGTACATATTAAATAAATATGTACCCAGTGAGTATCCCGCCTAAACTCGAAGAAGTAGTGACGAGAGGTCGACTCGATACTCACTAAGGTCCAACAGTAATAACATATGATAAAATATGATGAAATACAGTAGGCAGGTCAGGGAAATAAGCAACAAGTACATATACTAAAAGTAGAAAAGTCCAAACAGTTACTGAACTTAATCAATAAAGCACTTTCAAGAGTAAGACCACCGAATGAAACAATAATCCCAAATTCTTAGATCCGCCGTGGCGTACGGCCCGCTCCCATAAGGTACTTTCTACACTCGTCGTGGCGTACGGCCCGATCCCATATTCATTTCAATTTCTTTTCAACACTGTCGTGGCGTACGACCCGCTCCCATATATTTCAATTGCTTTCAACACTGCCGTGGCGTACGGCCCGCTCCCATATATTTCACAATTTCTTTTCATAAAGCCTCATAAGAATAACACGATGCAAAACATAATTTCATAGTACATATGGCGTTACAATAAATCATATGAAGCATTACAAAGAAAACTTATTTAAGGCATTACAAGAAAAGCGTACAAGGCATTACGAGAAAGCATACAAGGCATGATGTGGGCCTAACTACCCGGACATAACAATAATAGCCGCTACGTACGGACTCTCGTCACTTGGCGCGTACGTAGTCCCCAAACAATTTACACATATCATATACATCACCTATAGGGACAATTCCCTCTTACAAGATTAGAAAGGAGACTCACCTCGTGTCGAATCTACCCCTCGAACCACAATTGCGTCCGAAACTCCGAATTCTATACCCGAGGACCCGCAACTAGTCAAAAGGTACACAATAACATCAATGCATGCACAATGTGATAAATTATCTTAGTTGTTCAATAAAATCGCTATTCTTGATGAATTCCCAATTTCCAATCCCGGTCTCTCATGATCGCATTCCAAAAATTCTCGAAGGGATCACTCATCCATAGCCTAAGGATCACTAAGGTGTGATTTCTACTTGAATTCATGGCCTAAAATGGGAAATTACAAAATCCTCAAGAACCCTAAAATTAGTACCTAATTCTATGATTTTTAGATAATTTATTAGGGAATTAAACTAGGAATTAATGTTAAAGCTAGAAAATTATGGGGTTTGACTTACCTCTTACAGGGGGGTGGTCGTGGGAGGTGCTGCCCAAGCTTGGTTGTTCTCTAATGGAAGTTGATGGTGGGTAAAATGAAGAAAAACCCGTAATTTGGACATTTAAAAGGGGCTGGCAACAGTGATTTCCGCACCTGCGACCTTGGGACCGCAGGTGCGGTCCCGCACCTGCGAGTAAATCACCGCCCCTGCAGAAAAGAGCCTAGGACCCTGGCATCGCACCTGCGGAGAAGGGTCCGCACCAGCGGTCTCGCTCCTACGGAAGAAGGGCCGCGCCTGCGATGGGGTCGCACCTGCGAAGGCTGGACCGCACCTGCGGTCCCGTGCCTGCGGCCTGGGTCTCGCACCTGCGGACTTTGGTTAAGGGGGCTGGGGATCGCACCTGCGAGGCTGGGACCGCAGGGGAGGTCCCGCACCTGCGGCTGGGCAACCGCACCTGCGGTCACATCAGCAACAACTGCACCAGCAGTTGTTTTAGTTGGTTTTTGGCTTCGTGTGGTGTCCGGGAGGCACCTAAGCCCACCCGAGCCCCCGTACAAAAATACCAACAAGTTTGTATTCATGATACGGACTCGCTCGAACTTCCGAAACATGGAAAACAACAACGAAACTCAAAGTTCAACCCCAAAACCAAGTTGAATCAAAACTTAAGAACTTGAAATTCTAGAATTCACTTCAATGCGCCGAACCGGCCTAAACTACTCGAAATGACTTCAAATTTTGCAGACAAGTTATAAATGACACAACGGAACTATTCCCCATCTCAGAATTTCATTCGAACCTCGGGAACATAAAATCACCTTCCAAGCCAAATTTCAAATTCTTTAAAAACCTCAAAACTTCATTAACTCCAATTTTCCTCATTTTGATCCGAAACCAATCAAATCAAGTCCGTTTCTTACCAAATTTTGCAGATAACTTATATAACACATATTGAATCTATTCCGGGCTCCGAAATCATAATACGGGCCCGGCAGCACAGGTTTCACATCAAGGTTCATTTTCATAAGCCTTTAATATTTTCATAAAACAATTTTCTTTAAAAATTCATTTCTCAGACTTGTGACCTCGGAATTCGATTTCGGGCATACGCCCAAGTCCCATATTTTCCTACGGACCTTCCGGGACCATCGGGACACGGATCCGGGTCCGTTTACCAAAAATGTTGACCAAAGTCAACTTTATTCAACTAATTATCAAAAATTTAACTCTTAATCAAGTTTTCACATAAAGGTTTCCCGGCTACGCGCCCGGGCTGCGCACGCTCATCGAGGTGAGATTAATGGAGGCTTTCGCACCTCGGAACACAGTCAAAATTAGATGCACATAAGATGACCCCTTGGGTCATCACACCGAGTCCGGGAGCCCGGGCCCACGGTGAAGGCGTGGGCTATAGAACACGAAAAATTGGGACACGGGCATATTTCTAGTTTTATGGTCGTAAAGTACCAAAAAATACAATTTGGTCATGGTGGGACTGTGAAAATGGTTCCTTAGGTCATATTTGATGTCCAGGAAAAATATTAGGCGATCCGGGTCCGGGGCCCTGGGCCCACGTAGAAGGCGTTGGCACACGAAAATTTGGGACACTGGCGAATTTCTAATTTTATGGCCTTAAAATGCCAAAAAATGCAACTTGGTCACGACGGGACTATGAGAATAGTTCCTTAGGTCGTATTTGATGTCCCAAAAAAATATTAGGCAATCCGGGTCCGGGGGCCCGAGCCCACGGCGAAGGTGTGGGCTATAGCACACAAAAATATGGGATACGAGCGGATTTCTAGTTTTATAGCCGCAAAATGCCAAAAAATATAATTTGGTCAGGGAGGGTCTGTGAAAATGGTTCCTTAGGTCATATTGGATGTTTTGAAAAAATATTAGGCGATCCGGGTCCGGGGGCCTGGGCCCACGCAGAAGGGGTTGGCTAAAGCACACGAAAATGTGGGACACGGGCGGATTTCTAGTTTTATGGCCTTAAAATGCCAAAAAATATAATTTGGTCATGGCGATATTGTGCAATTGGCTCGTTAGGTCATATTTGATTTCCCGAAAAAATATTAGGCGATCCGGGTCGTGGGGTCCGGGCCCACAGAAAAGGCGTGGGCTATAGCACACGAAAATATGGGACACGAGCGAATTTCTAGTTTTATAGCCGTAAAATGCCAAAAAATATAATTTGGTCAGAGTGGGACTATGACAATGATTCCTTAGGTCGTATTTGATGTCCCGGAAAAATATTAGGCGATCCGAGCTCGGGGGCCCGGGACCACGGTGAAGGCGTGGGTTATAGCACACGAAAATATGGGACTCGGGCGAATTTCTAGTTTTATGGCCGTAAAATGCCAAAACATACAATTTGGTCATGGTGGAACTGTGAAAATTGTTCCTTAGGTCGTATTTGATGTCCCGGAAAAATATTAGGCAATCCGGGTCCGGGGGCCTGGGCCCACGGAGAAAGCGTGGGCTATAACGCACGAAAATATGGTCAGGGGCGGATTTCTAGTTTTATAACCGTAAAATGCCAAAAAATATAATTTGGTCAATGCGAGACTATGACAATGGTTCCTTAGGTCGTATTTGATATCCTAAAAAAATATTAGGCGATCCGGTTCCGGGGCCCACTGAGAAGGCGTGGGCTATATAATACACGATAATTTGGGACACGGGCGGATTTCTAGTTTTATAGCCGTAAAATGTCAAAACAATATAATTTTGTCATGGAGGGACTGTGAAAATTGTGCCTTAGGTTGTGTTTGACATCCCAGAATAATATAAGGCGATCCGGGTCTGGGGGCCCGGGCCCACGCAGAAGGCGTGGGCTATAGCACACGAAAATTTGGGACACGGGCGGATTTCTAGTTTTTTAGCCGTAAAATGCTAAAAAATTTAATTTGGTCATGGAGGGACTGTGAAAATGGGGCTTTAGGTCGTATTTGACGTCCCGAAAAATATAAGGCGATCCGGGTCCGGGGGCCCGGGGCCACGCAGAAGGCGTGGGCTATAGCACTCAAAAATTTCGGACTTAGGCGGATTTCTAGTTTTATAGCCGTAAAATGCCAAAAAATTTAATTTGGTCATGGGAGGACGGTGAAAATGGTTCCTTAGGTCGTATTTGACGTCCCGAACAAATATTAGGCGATTCAGGTCCGGGGGCCCGGGCCCACGGAGAAGGAGTGGGCTATAGCATACGAAATTTTGGGACTTGGGCGGATTTCTAGTTTTATGGCCGTAAAATGCCAAAAAATATAATTTGGTGATGGAGAGACTTAGAAAATGGTTCCTTAGGTCGTATTTGATGTCCCGGAAAAATATTAGGCGATCCGGGTCCGGGGGCCCAGGCCCACGGCGAAGGCGTGGGTTATAGCACACGAACATATGGGACACAAGCGGATTTCTAGTTTTACGGCCGTACAATGCCAAAACATATACTTTGGTCATGGCGAGATTGTGAAAATGGTTCGTTAGGTCGTATTTGATATCCCGAAAAAATATTAAGTGATCCGGGTCCGGGTGTCCGTTCCTAGAGAGAAGGCGTGGGCTATAGCACACGAAAATTTGGGCACGTGCCAATTTCTAGTTTTATGGCCGTAAAATACCAAACAATACGATTTGGTCATGGTGGGATTGTGACAATAGTTCTTAGGTTGTATTTGATGTCCCGAAAAAATATTAGGCGATCCGGTCTGGGGGCACGGGCCCACGGAGAAGGCGTGGGCTATAGCACACGAAATTTTGGGACAAGGGCGGATTTCGAGTTTTATGGCGTTAAAATGCCAAAAAATACAATTTGGTCATGGAAGGACTGTGAAAATAGTTCCTTAGGTCGTATTTGATGTCCCGAAAAAATATTAGGCGATCCGGGTCCGGGGGCCCGGGCCCATGGAGAAGGCGTGGGCTATAGCACACGAAGATTTGGGACACGGGCGGATTTCTAGTTTTATAGCCGTAAAATGACAAAAAATATAATTTGGTCATGGAGGAACTGTCACAATGGTTCCTTAGGTCGTATGTGACGTCCCGAAAAAATATTAGGCGATCCGAGTCCGGGGGCCCGGGCCCACGGAGAAGGTGTGGGCTATAGCACACGAATATTTGGGACACAGGTAGATTTCTAGTTTTATAGCCGTAAAATACCAAAATATACAATTTGGTCATGGTGGGACTGTGACAATGATTTCTTAGGTCATATTTGATGTCCCAGAAAAATATTAGGCGATCCGGGTCCGGGGGCTCAGGCCCACGCAGAATGCGTGGGCTATAGCACACAAAAATTTTAGGACACGGGCGGATTTCTAGTTTTATGGCCGTAAAATGCCAAAGATATAATTTGTTCAGGGCGGGACTGTGAAAATAGTTCCTTAGGTCGTATTTGATGTCCCGAGAAAATATTAGGCAATCCGGGTCCGGGGATCCGGGCCCACGGAGAAGGAGTGGGCTATAGGACACGAACATTTGGGACTCATGCGGATTTCTAGTTTTATGGTCGTAAAATGCCAAAAAATATAATTTGGTCATGGCGAGATTGTGACAATGGTTCGTTAGGTCATATTTGATTTCTCGAAAAAATATTAGGCGATCCGGGTCCAGGGTTCCGGGACACGAGCGGATTTCTAGTTTTATTGCCGCAAAGTGCAAAAAAATATAATTTGGTCATGGCGGGACTGTGACAATGATTCCTTAGGTCATATTTGATGTCCCTGAAAAAATATTAGGCGGTCTGAGTTCGGGGGCCCGGGCGCACGGCGAAGGCGTGGGCTATAGCACACGAAAATATGGGACTCGAGCGGATTTCTACTTTTATGGCCGTAAAGTGCCAAAACATACAATTTGGTCATGGTGGGACTGTGAAAATTGTCCCTTAGGTCATATTTGACGTCCCGAAAAAATATTAGGGGATCGGGGTCCGGGGGCCCGGGCCCACAGAGAAGGCGTGGGCTATAACGCACGAAAATATGGGACACGGGCGGATTTCTAGTTTTATAACTGTAAAATGCCAAAAAATATAATTTGGTCATGGCGGGACTATTACAATGATTCCTTAGGTCGTATTTGATATGACGAAAAAATATTAGGCGATCCGGGTCTGGGGTCCGGGGCTCACTGAGAAGGCGTGGGCTATAGCACACGAAAATTTGGGTCACAAGCGGATTTCTAGTTTTTTAGCCGTAAAATGCCAAAACATATAATTTGGTCATGGAGGGACTGTGAAAATTGTGCCTTAGGTCGTATTTGATGTCCCGAAAAAATATAAGGCGATCCGGGTCCGGGGGCCCGGACCCACGGAGAAGACGTGGTCTATAGCACACGAATATTTGGGACACGAGCGGATTTCTAGTTTTATAGCCGCAAAATGCCAAAAAATATAATTTGGTCAGGGAGGGTCTGTGAAAATGGTTCCTTAGGTCGTATTGGATATTCCGAAAAAATATTAGGCGATCCGGGTCCGGGGGCCCGGGCCCACGCAGAAGGCGTTGGCTATAGCACACGAAAATGTGGGACACAGGCGGATTTCTAGTTTTATGGCCTTAAAATGCCAAAATATATAATTTGGTCATGGCGGGACTGTGATAATAATTACTTAGGTCGTATTTGATGTCCCGAAAAAATATTAGGCGATCCGGGTCCGGGGCCCCGGTCCCACGGCGAAGGCGTGGGCTGTAGCACACGAAAATATGGGACACGAGCGGATTTCTAGTTTTATAGCCGTAAAATGCCAAAAAACATAATTTGGTCATGGAGGGACTGTGACAATGGTTCCTTAGGTCGTATTTGACGTCCTGAAAAAATATTTGGCGATCCGGGTCCGGGGGTACGGGCCCACGGAGAAGGCGTGGGCTATATAGCACACGAAAACTTTGGACATAAGCAGATTTCTAGTTTTATAGCCGTAAAATGCCAAAAAATATAATTTGGTCAGGGAGGGACTGTGACAATTGTTCTTTAGGTCATACTGGATGTCCCGGAAAAATATTAGGCGATCCGGGTACGGGGGCCAGGGCCCACGGCGAAGGCATGGGCTATAGCACACGAAAACTTTGGACACGGGTGGATTTCTAGTTTTATAGCTGTAAAATGCCAAAAACTATAATTTAGTCATGGCAGGCCTATGAAAATAGTTCCTTAGGTCGTATTTGATGTCCCGGAAAAATATTAGGCGATCCGGGTCCGGGGGCCCGGGCCCACGGCGAAGGCGTGGCCTATAGCACACGAAAATATGGGACACGGGCGGATTTCTAAATTTATAGCCGGAAAATGCCAAAAAAATAATTTGGTCATGGCGGGACTGTGACAATGGTTCCTTAGGTCGTATTTTACGTCCCGTAAAAATATTAGGTGATCTGGGTCCAGGGGTCCGGGCCCACGGAGAAGGCGTGGGCTATAACACACAAAAATTTGGGAAACGGGCGGATTTCTAAATTTATGGCCGTAAAATGCCAAAAAATATAATTTGGTCATGGGGGGACTGTGACAATAGTTCCTTAGGTCGTATTTGATTTCCCAAAAAAATATTAGGCGATCCGGGTCCGGGGGTCCGGTCCACGGAGAAGGCGTGGGCTATAGCACATGCAAATTTGGGACACGTGCAGATTTCTAGTTTTATGGCCGTAAAATACCGAAAAATACAATTTGGTCATAGAGGGACTTTGACAATGGTTCCTTAGGTCATATTTGATGTCCCGGAAAAATATTAGGTGATCCGGATCTGGGGGCCCGGGCCCACGGCGAAGGCGTGGGCAATAGCACACGAAAATATGGGACACGAGCGGATTTCAATTTTTATTGCTGTAAAATGCCAAAAAATATAATTTGGTCATGGCGGGACAGTGACAATGGTTCCTTAGGTCGTATTTGACGTCCCGAAAAAATATTAGTCGATCCGAGTCCGGAGGCCCGGGCCCACGGAGAAGGAGTGGCCTACAACACATGTACATTTGGGACTCAGGCAGATTTCTAGTTTTATGGCCGTAAAATGCCAAAAAATATAGGTCGTGTTTGATGTCCCGGAAAAATATTAGGCGATTCGGGTCCGGAGGCCCGGGCCCACGGCGGAGCTGTGGGCTATAGCACACGAAAATATGGGACTCGCGCGGATTTCTAGGGTTATGGCCGTAAAATGCCAAAAAATGTAGTTTTGTCATGCCGGGGCTGTAGCAATGGTTCATTAGGTCGTGTTTGATGTCCCGGAAAAATATTAGGCGATTCGGGTCCGGGGGCCCGGGCCCACGGCGGAGCTGTGGGCTATAGCACACGAAAATATGGGACTCGCGCGGATTTCTAGTGTTATGGCCGTAAAATGCCAAAAAATGTAGTTTTGTCATGCCGGGGCTGTAGCAATGGTTCATTAGGTCGTGTTTGATGTCCCGGAAATAATAGGCGATCCGGGTCCGGGCCCACGGCGGAGCTTTGGGCTAGAGCACACGAAAATATGGGACTCGCG
>MDKH01125047.1:0-48144 GCA_005239495.1 Nicotiana undulata | reverse complement strand
ATATATATATATATATATATATATATATATATATCGTAAAAACAATGCCAAACTACTCAACCGCTTTGTACCACAAGGGAACCAAATAAACAACCAATACTCTTTCTAAAATAACCACAGTAATATTTAACAACAAAATAACAAATCAAATTAGTCATAGAAAAAATAATGAACAAAGAACAATTAAGGCAAGCATCAATTAAGTTGGGAACGGGAAATGGATCCTATTTATCAGGCAAATTGGGTGGTGCATAGATACTCGTCACCTCACCTATACACCACGCCCATGCATTTCACATAGCAAACAAGTGTGGATTCCTATTCCCTCAAGTCAAAGTTAAACCAAACACTTACCTCAATTTCGCAGGCCACTCACTACTTAATTACAACTTTTCCTTTAGAATCTTGCTCTAACTTGCTCGAATCTAATCATAATTAACTCAATATCATTAATTAAGGCTAAAGGAACTAACTTTATTGAAAATTATAATTTTTCCTATGTTTTTTTAAAAAAAAGTGAAAACCCGACCCCGGGCCTGCTTGGTCTAAACTCAGGGTTCGGATCAAATTACGTTTACCCATTTATCCATTCACCCAAATATACAATTAGTTTAGAAATCCGACCTCAATTCGAGGTAAAAATTAGATTTTTATAAAATTTCCTATTTCTACCCAAACCCTCAATTTTTACCATGAAAATTCTTAGTTTTTGATTTAAAAGTGATGAAAACAATAATGAGTAATTGAAAGAGTAAAGTTCAGAATTGATTACCTATGACTTGGGGATGATATTTGGTGAAGGAATTCGTTTCTAGGGCTGTGGGGTTCTAAAATTTGAAGAAGAAGTATGTCCGTTTTATATATATTTTTCTGCCAGCTATTCTGCCTCGTTTCTCGTGCCAAACGATCCTGAAACTTGATTTTTATGTCTCCAATGGATTCCTTGTGAATTCTAATCAAGTTAGGATTTTGAATCACTCAATTGACCTTATAATGAAGGATATATGTAGGTTTTAATATTTGCAAATAATGAAGATTTTTAATACGCCTAGTGTGTCACCTTGGGGTGCACCGATGTTGTTTGTGAAAAAGAAAGATGGCTTCATGCGTATGTGTATCGATTATAGGCAGCTGAATAAGGTTACGGTGAATAAGGATATATGTAGGTTTTAGGATCTGATACTTCAATAAAAACAGAAACCAGAGCTCATTTTTTCAATATAATATCATTATTCTTGAAGAAACGATGTCGAAGCATAAGAAAGAACGAGTGCAACACAACCCAAACCTATTTGAAACTCACCCGAGCCCTCGGGGCTCTAAACCAAACATGCACGCAAGTCTAAAAGCATCATACGGACTTGATTGTGCGATCAAATCATGAAAATAACATGTAAAATTATGAATTAAACCTCAGAACTCATTATTTTCCTCAAGAACACTTATAGTTCATAATTTTTCAACTGGATGTCCGAATCACGTCAAATGAACTCCCTTTTTAACGAAAATTCACAAGCAAGGCCTAAATATCATAACAAATCTATACCGGGCTTCGGAACCAAAATACGGGCCCAATACTAATGATTTCAAACATTAACTCTTTTCTATATTTCATAAATATTTCAGCAGAACAATTCCTTTCAAAAATTGATTTCTAAGACTTGGGACCTCGGAATTCATTTTCGGGCATACGCTCGAGTCCCATATTTACTGCGGACCTCCGGGGGTCGTCGGAACACAGATCCGGGTCCGTTTACTCAAAATTTTGACCAAAGTCAACTATAATCAAATTTTAACTCTAGAAATTACTATTTCTCATATTTTAACATAAAAGCTTTCTGGTTTCATGCCCGGAGTGCACACGCAAATAGAGGTATTTAAAATTAGTCTTTTTATGGCTAATAAGCCTAGAATTGGGTCTAAATTCTTAAAAAGACCCTTTGGGTCATCAAAAATACAAAAATGAAATTTTGTGTGAAATTTATGATATCGGAACCGTATTACAGTTCCGGAGCCCGGAACAAGTTTGTTATGTTATATAAGTCCTATCTGTGAAGTTTCATGAGGATCGGAGTTGATTTGATGCAATTCGGACATCCGGTTGAAAAGTTGGAAATTTGAGTGTTCTTGAGAAAATCTTGAATTTTGAAGTCAAATCTATAGATTTTGATGTTAATTTGATGATTTGATTTCGAAAACAAGTGAGTATGATGTTTTAGATGTGTGTGCATGTTTGGTTTGGAGCCACGAGGGCTCGGGTGAGTTCCGGGTAGGCTACAGAGTGTCTAGACTTAGAAAAATTCCCAACAGCTGAAACATCTGGTGTACAGGTCTCTGATCTCGCAAATGCGAGCTCGGGCTTCGCATGCCAAGTCTCTGATCTCGCAAATGCGAGGTCGGGCTTCAAAAATGCGAAGCCAATGTCAAGCCTCTGGTCTCGCAAATGCGAGATCCATGGGTCGCAAATGCGAAGGACCTTGTTCGCAAATACGAGGTCCTGTTCGCATTTGCGATATATGCCCAGAAAGCCCAGGGTTCGCAAATGCAAATCCCAGCTCGCAAATGCGAGACCCACAGCCTGTTATATCAGTTTTTTGACGGGATTTTTCCTTCTTTTCCAATTTTCTAAAACCCTAAACCCCCATAGGCGATTTTCCCAAGGTCCAAACTTCTTCAAATCATTGGTAAGTGACCTATAACTAACTTCTTTCAATTCCTAACAAATTTTAGCAATGATTTCAACCAAAAATCTAGTGTTTCCATGGTAAAAATTTGGGTTTTGGGTAAAACTTTGGAATTTCAATTTTTGAGGAATTGGACCTCGAATAGAGGCTGGATTCAAATACCAATTGTATATTCGTGCTCGGGGGAGATTGGGTAAATGGGTTTTGGCCCGAACCTCAAGTTTAGACCAAGTGGGTCCGAGGTGAATTTCCAAATTTAATATGTAACCTTAGTAAAACCATTATTTTTCAATAAAGATGATTCCCTTAGGCTATGATTGATAACATTAGACTAATTGTAATTAGATTCAAGCGAATTAGAGGCAATTTGTAAAGGGAAGGCAGTACTAGAGCGGTGAATTGCTTGCGAGACTGAGGTAAGTGTTTGGTCTAACTTTGGATTGAGGGAATAGGAGTCCCCACTTGTTTGCTATGTGAAATTCATGAGTGTGGTGTATACGTGAGGTGATGAGTATCTATGCACTACCCAAATTGCCTGTTAAGCATGATCTCTTTCCCGTTCCCAACATAATTGGTTCTTGTCTTAATTGTTCTATGACTATTTGATGTTGTTATCTTGTTGTTATAACATTGTGGTGGTCATTTTGTGAAGAGTATCAGTTGTTTATTGGGTTCCCTTGGGGTACAAATGATTGAGCAGTTTGGTGTTGTTTACGAAGTTTAGATATACACATTGGTGTTCCTGTGATATATTGTTGAAAGAGAAATATTGTGAAAGGATTGGCCTTAATTGTGAAAGATTTATGAATTAATATAAGGCTGTGATATATTGTTGAAAGAGAAATATTGTGAAAGGCTTAATAAATTAATATCTAGTTTTGATGTATGTTGAAATAGAAACGTTGTGAAAGGCTTGGCCTGAATTGTGAAAGATTCATAAACTAATATACGGTTGTTATGTATTGTTGAAACAGAAATGTTGTGAAAAGCTTGGCCTGAATTGTGAAAGCTTCATAAATTAATATAAGGTGATGATATGTTTGGTGGGAGTGGGTTGCACGTCGCAACAAAGGTGTAATAAGGATGGACATGTGGGATCGGGTTGCACGCCGCAACATGAGCGATAAGGGTGATATATGTAGGGAGGAGGAATAAGGGTGGAAAGGTGGGATCAGGTTGCACGCTGCAACAAAGATGTGATAAGGGAGGACACTTATAATTTACTGGATTTCATGAAAAATGAAAAATATATTTTTACTGAGTTTCAAATGATGTTTTACTGGGTTTTCTTTGAAAATTCAAGGATTTGAGACTCACAGATTTGAAAAAGTTAATAAATGTTTATTTTACTATTTTCATGATTTTTGGCAATACTTTCATTCAAAGTTAAAGTTTTAAAGATTTGGAAATTTCTGAGAATTGGTTATAGCTGAGATCTGAAAGAGGCAGTTGTGTTATTTTAATATTATTGCAGTACTTGAATTTGTTGGTTTAAATTTCCTACTTGCTTTGTATATTATTATCACAGGTTTATTTTTAAATCCCCACCTTAGCCTCGTCACTATTTCGCCGAGGTTAGACTCGACACTTACTCAGTACATGGGGTCGGTTGTACTGATACTACACTCTGTTCTCTTTTGCACAGATCCAGGTACTAGTCAGCAGTAGAGGATTCCAGAGCGACCACTATTCAGTTGGGGACATGAGGTACATCTGCCGGCATTCGCAGAGTCCGAGAGTCTTCTTCCATTTTACATAGACTGTTTTATTACCTTCAGGACAATTGCACTATTTTTTTCCAGTCATTATTTGTAGTATTATTTTAGAAGTTCGTGGATTAGTGACACCAGACCCCGGGGTGGTTTTAAGTTATTTATATAATTAGATCGCAACTCGTTTTATTCAGTTGTTTATTCGTCTATGCTTAAAAAGTTAACATAGAAAGTCGGCAACGTAAGTTTTGCTTTGTTATTGTGTATTATGTTCAAATGGAAATTTAAGGAAAGTAGTTAATCGAATTCTAACATTGGCTTGCCTAGAAAGTGTGGTGTTAGGCGCCATCACGATCCCTAAGGTTGGGAAGTTTGGTTCGTGACAAGTTGGTATCAAAGCGCTAGGTTACTTAGGTCTCACAATCCACGACCAAGCTTAGTAGAGTCCAAAAGATCGGTATAGAGACGTCTGTACTTATCCCTCAGAGGCTGCTGAGTTAGGAAACATCTCCATTTTTATTTCTACTCCATCGTGCGATTCTTGTATCCCAAAAATACTGACTAGATTCTTTTACTCTGTCGCAGATGGCAAGAACACGTGCTTCATCTTCCGCTGATCAGAATACCGATCCTCCAGCAACAACATCTCCTACTAGGGGTAGAGGCCGAGGCAGGGGCAGAACTAAGCCCACTGCTCGTGCAGCAGCCCCAGCTGCGGGACCCCAAATTGAGGTTGATGAGGGGGTTCCGACTCAGACTGTTCCGGCGGGACCAACTCAGGTTCCCGAGGGGTTTATTGCTACCCCGTTTCTTCAGGATGCTTTGGTCCGTTTAGTGGGCTTGATGGAGAGTGTGGCCCAGACATGCACATTCCCTGCTGCTGCAACCGGTATCTCAAGCTGGGGGAGGGATTCAGAATCCTGCCACCCATACTCCAAACCAGGCTACTCCCCAGAACTAGACCCCAGTAACTAATCCCGTTGGGGTAATTCAGCCAGTTGCAGCGGTGCCACCCGCTAATGGGGCAGCTATGTCTACCAATGCCCTATGGAGACTTGACAGGTTCATTAAGTTATTCCCTGTCCATTTCACTGGTGCTACTTTAGAGGACCCTCAGGAATATCTGGATAGTTGTCATGAGGTGTTACGCAATATGGGAATTTTAAAGACCAATGGTGTCGATTTCGTGACTTTTCAGATGATGGGTTCCGCCAAGCAGCGGTGGAGGGATTATTTGTTGACTAAGCCAGCTGGATCACCCACTCTGAATTGGGATCTGTTCACTCGCCTCTATTTGGATAAGTTTTTACCTGTCACTGCTCGAGAGGACGAGCGTCGTCAGTTTGAGCGACTTCAACAGGGCAGCATGATTGTGACACAGTATGAGACTCATTTTTTGGAGCTGGATAGACATGCTATTCTTATATTGTCCACAGAGAGGGAGAGGGTCAGACAGTTAATTGATGGCCTTGCTCAGCCCATCAGGTTGCAGATGGCCAAGAAAACGGGGTCTGAGATTTCTCTCCAGGATGCAGCTAATATAGTTAGGAGGATTGAGTCAGTTCTTGGGATGGGAGGTCATGGGTCAGATAAGAGACCTCGCCATTACGGTTGTTTCAGTGGTGCCTCATTTGGAGGCGGAATTTCACATGGCAGAGGTCATTCTTCCAGGCCATTCCATTCAGCAGTACAGATTTCACATGGTACTTCACGAGGTCGTGGCTCTTATATGCCTCCTTCTGCTCAGCCCGCCTACAGTGCTCCTTCAGCTCCGATCAGAGCACTTCCACTGCAGAGTTATAGTCGGGGTCAGCCCTCATATCAGGAAGGATGTTTTGAGTGTGGTGAATATGGGCACATTCATAGAGCTTGCTCAAAGTTTCTGAGTAGCCAGCAGCGGTACCAGGGTTCTCAAGCCATAGTTCCGATAGCAACTACAACACCACCTGCCCAACCAACAAGGGGTAGGGGTCAGGAAGTTAGAGATAGAGGCCAGAATGTTAGAGGTGGAGGACATGTAGCTAGAGGTGGAGGCCCTACTAGAGGTGTGGTTTAGGGTGGCGGGGCCCAGCCCCGACTTTATGCTTTTCCAGTCAGGCCTGAGGCGGAGTCCTCTAACGCTGTTATTACAAGTATCGTCTCAGTTTGTGATAGAGCTGCTTCAGTTTTGTTTGATCTGGGGTCTACTTATTCATATGTTTTATCCTATTTTGCTTCATATTTGGATGTGCCCCGTGAGCCCTTGAGTTTTCCTGTTCATGTGTCTACACCGGTGGGGGATGCGATTGTGGTAGATCGAGTATATCGTTCGTGTGTAGTAGTCATTGAAAGTCTTAAGACTAGTGTTGATCTCTTGCTTTTAAACATGGTGGACTTCGATATTATATTGGGCATGGATTGGTTGTCGCCCTATCATGCCATCTTAGACTGTCACGCCAAGACAGTTACCCAAGCCATACCAGGTTTGCCTTGATTAGAATGGAGAGGGACTCCCAGCCATCCTCCCAGCCGAGTAATTTCATATGCTAAGGCTCTTCGCATGGTGGAAAAAAGGTGTTTGGCTTATTTGGCTCATATTCGTGATTCTGATGCTGAGGTTTCTTCCATAGAGTCAGTTCCTATCGGGCGTGAGTTTCCTGAGGTATTTCCTGCAGACCTGCCGGGTATGCCGCTCGATAGGGACATTGATTTCTGTATTGATGTGGCTCTTGGCACTCAACCCATTTCCATTCCTCCATATTGGATGGCCTCACCAGAATTGAAAGAATTAAAAGAGCAGTTGCAAGACTTGTTAGATAAGGGTTTTATCAGACCTAGTGTCTCGCCTTGTGGTGCACCAGTTTTATTTGTAAAGAATAAAGATGGGTCGATGAGGATGTGCATAGATTACCAGCAGCTGAATAAAGTTACTATTAAGAACAAATATCCGTTGCTGAGGATTGATGACCTATTTGATCAACTTAAAGGCGCCAGGGTGTTTTCAAAAATTGATTTGAGATCGGGCTATCACCAGCTGAAGATCAAAGCATCCGATGTTCCTAAGACAACCATTCGAACGAGGTATGGGCATTATGGATTTTTGGTCATGTCTTTTGGATTGACTAACGCTCCAGCAACCTTTACGGATTTGATGAATCGGACTTTCAAACCCCATATGGACTCCTTCGTGATCGTGTTCATTGATGACATCCTTATATACTCCTGCATTCGGGAGGAGCACGAGCAGCATTTCCGTATAGCACTCCAGACTTTGAGAGATAATCAGTTGTATGCCAAGTTTTCTAAATATGAGTTCTGATTGGATTTGGTAGCCTTTTGGGGACACATTGTATCAGCAGAGGGTATTCAGGTTGATTCTAAAAAGATAGAGGCAGTCAAGAACTGGCCTAGACCCACCATGACTACAAAGATTAGGAGTTTCTTGGGTTTGGCGGGTTATTACCGTCGTTTTGTGGAGGGGTTTTCATCCATAGCAGCCCCAATGACTAAGTTGACTCAGAAAGGTGCCCTATTTAAATGGTCAGATGAGTGCGAGGCGAGCTTTCAGAAGCTCAAGACAGCCTTGACTACAACTCCAGTATTGGTGTTACCATCAGATTCGGGTTCTTTCACGGTATATTGTGATGCTTCACGAGTTGGCCTTGGAGCAGTGTTGATACAGGATGGCAGAGTGATTGCATATGCGACTCGTCAGTTGAAAGTCCATGAGAAGAATTACCATGTTCACGACTTAGAGTTGGTATCCATTGTTCATGCATTGAAAATTTGGAGGCACTATCTTTATGGCGTGCCGTGTGAGGTTTTCACCGACCATCGCAGTCTCCAGTGTTTATTTAAGTAGAAGGATCTAAATTTAAGATAGCAGAGATGGTTAGGGTTACTGAAGGATTATGATGTCACCATATTGTATCATCCAGGTAAGGCCAACGTGGTGACCGATGCATTGAGTAGGAAGGCGGTGAGTATGGGAAGCCTTGTGTGCATTCCAGTCGGTGAGAGACCATTAGCCTCAGATATTCGGACATTAGATACTCAGTTCGTGAGGTTGGAAATTTTGCACAGTATCTTTCTAGAACGTACTGTCGCTCGGTCTTCCTTAATTGACCATATTCGGGAGCGGTAGGATGATGAACCATATTTGGGGGTACTCAGGGACACAGTTCGGCACGGTGATGCAAAGCAGGTTACAGTTGGGGATGATGGCGTTTTGAGAATGCAGGGTAGGTTGTGTGTGCCTAATGTCGATGGCCTTAGTGAGTTGATCCTTGAGGAGGCTCACAGCTCCAAGTATTCTATTCACCCAGGTGCAGCAAAAATGTACCAAGATTTAAAGTAGCATTATTGGTGGAGAAGGATGAAAAAGGACATTGTGGCGTATGTGGATCGTTGCTTAAATTTTAGCAGGTAAAGTATGAGCATCAGAGACCTGGTGGTTTGCTTCAGCAGATAGAGATCTCTGAGTGGAAGTGAGAGCGTATCACTATGGACTTAGTTGTCGGGCTCCCACAAACTCAGAGGAAATTTGATGCAGTTTGGGTTATTGTGGATAGGCTGACTAAATCAGCACACTTCATCCCTTTGGAAAGTACTTATACTTCAGAGCGGTTGGCTGAATTATATATTCGGGAGATTGTTTGCCTTCATGGTGTACCCGTGTCTATCATTTTCGATCGGGGCACACTGTTTACGTCGCATTTTTAGAGAGCAGTTCAGCGGGAGCTGGGTACCCGAGTAGAGTTGAGTACAACATTTCACCCTCAAACTGATAGGCAGTCCGAGCGTACCATTCAGATATTGGAGGTTATGCTCCGCGCTTGTGTTATCGACTTTGGAGGCTCATGGAATCAATTCTTACCGTTAGCGGAGTTTGCTTATAATAATAGCTATCAGGCGAGCATTCAGATGGATCTTTATGAGGCGTTGTATGGTAGACGGTGCAGGTCACCGGTTGGATGGTTCGAGCTGAGAGAGTCTAGGTTGCTAGGTACGGACTAAGTTTAGGAGGCCTTGGATAAGGTCAAGATTATTCAGGAGAGACTTTGTGCAGCTCAGTCTAGGCAAAAGAGTTATGTCGATCGTAAGGTTCATGATGTGGCATTCATGGTGGGTGAGAGAGTATTGCTTCGTGTATCTCCCATGAAGGGTGTTATGAGATTCGTAAAGAAGGGTAAATTGAGCCCTAGGTATATCGGGCCGTTTTAGATTCTTGATAGAGTGGGGGAGGTAGATTATAGGCTTGCATTGCCTCCAGGGTTATCCTCATTCCATCCGGTATTTCACGTTTCTATGCTCCAGAAATATCATGGTGACCCGTCCCACGTGTTAGATTTCAGCTCTGTCCAATTGGACAAAGACTTGACATATGAGGAGGAGCCGGTAGAAATTTTAGACCGGAAGGTTCGTCAGTTGAGGTCTAAGAGTTATCCCTTAGTTCGTGTGCAGTGGAGAGGTCAGCCCGTTGAGGCAGCTACTTGGGAGTCCGAGTCGGACATGCAGAGTAGATATCCACATTTGTTTGCAATTTATGGTAACTTTCTATGTCCGTTCGAGGACGAACATGTGTTTTAGATGTTGAGATTGTTATGGCCCAAGAGGTCATTTTATAAATATAGACTCTGTCCCATGCTTAATTGTCATAAAAGATTAATTTTAAATATCTTAATTTGCGTGCGCGGTCCGGGCCCCAAACCGAAAAGCTTTTATGTTAAAATATGAGAAATAGTAAATTCTAGAGTTAAAACTTGATTATAGTTGACTTTGGTCAACATTTTGAGTAAATGGACCCGGATCTGTGTTCCGACGATCTCGGGAGGTCCGCAGTAAAATATGGGACTTGAGCGTATGACCGGAAATGAATTCTGAGGTCCCAAGCCTTAGAAAATAATTTTTGAAGAAAATTGTTCTGCTGGTTAATTCAAGAAATACAGAAATGAATTTTTTTGTGAAATATATGATATCAGGCCCGTATTATAGTTCCGAATCCCGGAACAAGTTTTTTATGTTATATAAGTTCTATCTGTGAAGTTTCATGAGAATCGTAGTTGATTTGATGCAATTCAGACATCCGGTTGAAAAGTTGGAAATTTTAGTGTTCTTGAGAAAATCTTGAATTTTGAGGCCAAATCTGTAGATTTTGATGTTAATTTGATGATTTGATTTCGAAAACAAGTCTGTATGATGTTTTTAGATGTGTGTGCATGTTTGGTTTGGAGCCACGAGGGCTCGGGTGAGTTTCGGGTAGGCTACAGAGTGTCTAGACTTAGAAAAATTCCCAACAACTGAAACATCTGGTGAACAGGTCTCTGATCTCGCAAATGAGAGGTCGGGCTTCGCAAAAGCGAAGCCAATGTCAAGTCTCTGATCTCGCAAATGCGAAGCCAATGTCAAGCCTCTGGTCTCGCAAATACGAGGTCCCTGGGTCGCAAATGTGAAGGACCTTGTTCGCAAATGCGAGGTCCTGTTCGCATTTGCGATATATGCCCGGAAAGCCCAGGGTTCGCAAATGCAAACCCCGCAACCTGTTATATCAGCTTTTTGATGGGATTTTTCCTTCTTTTGCAATTTTCTAAAACCCTAAACCTCCATAGGCGATTTTCCCAAGGTCCAAAATTCTTCAAATCATTGGTGAGTGACCTCTAACTAATTTCTTTCAATTCCTAACAACTTTTATCAATGATTTTAACCAAAAATCTAGAGTTTTCATGGTAAAAATTTGGGTTTTGGGTAGAACTTAAGAATTTCAATTTTTGGGAAATTGGACCTCGAATAGAGGTCGGATTCCAATACTAATAGTATATTCGTGCTCGGGGGAGATTGGGTAAACGGGTTTTGGTCCGAACCTCAAGTTTAGACCAAGTGGGTCCGGGGTGAATTTTCAAAATTTAATATGAAACCTCAGTAAAACCATTGTTTTTCAATAAAGATGATTCTTTTAGGCTATGATTGATAATATTAGACGAATTGTAATTAGATTCGAGCGGATTAGAGGCAATTTCTAAAGGGAAGGCAGTGCTAGAGCAGTGAATTGCTCGCGAGACTGAGGTAAGTATTTGGTCTAACTTTGGCTTGAGGGAATAGGAGTCCTGTCATGACTCCAAACCCTAACAGGTCATGATGGAGCCTATCGTGAAACTAGGCTAGCCAACCATCACATAACTACACATTCGTTTAATATAATTTGTCAATATCATCAATACCAACATAACAAGTATAGGAATTTTCTAAGTCTTTAAGCAAATACAACATAATTTACTGTCTAAACAAATTCTCCAAGACTGGAGTCAATCGATCACGAGCATCTAAGAAATAACTAACTCTGCTAATGTCATAATAAATGTCTACGAATAAAATACTAAGTACTATATGAAGAAGGAAATGGAGAAGCTGCGGACGCTGGACAGCTACCTCGAAATCCCAAAGCTGACGATGAACGGTCTCAGAGAAATCACTGCTCAGAACCCGTACATGGATCTGCACACAGAGGTGCAAGGAGTAATGATGAGTATGCCAACTCAGTAGTAATGAAAATAAATCACAGTCTGAAGTATTTGAAACACATAACACAAAACACCAATCCACAAGACAGTAAAACATCAAGACTCCATAAAGTATACATCAAATACATAAGTTTGAAAACCAGTTTCCATAAAATCCTTTGAAACAAGTATTTTCCCCAATATTTCTCAGCAAAACTCTCAGTAAAAGCAGTATGAAAAATAAAGTGAATCTTAGTCAAAACTCAGTAAAATATCATCGTAAAACTGCCCCTCGGGCCATAATCATCACTCGTAACAATTTCTCTCAGCACCTCACCATCACTCAGTATCAGCCCCGCGGGCAACCTCACTGTCACTCATACCTCCCAATCACTCATCACTCGGCACTCGCACTCAGTAGGTACCTGCGCTCACTGGGGGTGTGTACAGACTCCGGAGGGGCTCCTACAACCCAAGTGCTATAAATAAGCCACATCATGGCATAAATCATTGTCAGGCACTCTGCCTCTCTCATATCATAACATCCTCACAACATTGGCCCTCGCCCTCACTCAGTCAGACACTCTCAGCATGCCACTCGACCAATGAATAAAACGGAGTTCTCGACCCAAAATAGTATTTCATTTAAAAAAATAATAATATCATCAAATAGGAGTGTCGACAATTTCACAAGAAAGACTGAGTGTAAAATCATAGTTTCAAGGTAGTGAGTAGGGGTGTTCATGGTTCGGTTTGGGTCGGTTTTTCCCTAAAAAGAAACCAAACCAAGTAAGTCGGTTTTTCAAATATTGGAACCAACCCAAACCAATTAAGTCGGTTTTTTATCGATTCGGTTTGATTCAGTTTTTGTCGATTTTTCGATTTTTTCGGTTATTCATCGGGTTTTTCTTAAATATGAGACATACACTACCAAACACATATTCCAGCGACTACATTTTCAATGTAACACTATCAAATCAATTACGTTTCGATAAATCTATCATTTACCAAGATATATTGAAGATAATTGAATCAAATAGTGATAAATAATTAAAGTACTCAATTAAGAATCGATTATTTTTAACACGAAATGAATTCTTGTACTTAGGAAAAGAAAATTACCAATCAAACTAGAATATAAAGGCAAAGAATTAGATTATTATTAGCAAAGAACTAGACTTAAAAATATAAATGACTAATATGTACCACTTTTTATAAAATATACATATATATAGGTATAATAATAAATTTAAATAGCTACTTTTATAATCAGTTTGGTTCGGGTTTTTTCAATTATTCTTTTATTACAACCAAAACCAAACCAAATTTTATCGGTTTTTAAAATTCAAAACCAAACCAAACCAAACCTAAAAAGTATCGGTTTTTTTGGCCGGTTTGGTTCAATTTTCGGTTTGGTTCGGTTTTTCGGGTTTTTATGAACACCCCTAGTAGTGAGATTATCAGTAAAACAGCCCCCAAGGGGTTAAAACAGATCACCACTAGGCCCCAAACATGGCTTACAACCCAAGTATAACAAAACATAGTAATACTAATAACCATATGCTTTAAAAGCGTTTTCGCAACTCAATAGTTGCCTAAAAAGGTACATTTTTCCAAATTTTCAATTCGTGCACGCCCCACACTCATCATCTAGTGTGTGCGTCACTCCAATCCGTGAAAGGATGTAAAGTCCGGGGTTTCATACCCTCAGGACAGGATTTAAAGACATTACTTACCTCAAACTAGCCCGAAAGCTACTCTGTAACCCGCTTGCCTCTCGAATCAACTTCCGAGAGCTCCAAATATATAAAGATCAGATTTTTCTCATCAAATTATGCTAAGGGAATGAATTCCAATTGAAAAATATCAACTTTAGCACAAAACCCGAAATTAGCCAAAACCCGACCCCTGGGCCTGCGTCTCGGAACTCAAATATTTTTATACCAAACTGTTCTTCATCATCTCACGAGTCCGTACATATAAACAACTCGAAAATCGGAGTTCGTTTGACCCCTTAAATCATTCCTAAAAGGGCTCATATTCTCAAGCCCTAATTCCATCTTTTTCTACTGATTTTCATAAATTAAACAATGATAATAAGGTCTTTAATCACCTATAATCGAGTTTTAGGGTCCAAATTCCTTACCTCAATGAAGAACAATGATTTTCTCTCTTAAAAATCGCCTCAAAAGCTTCTTCCCGTTCAAAATTGGTGGAAACGTGGGTATTGGTCGCGGAGGGTTTATTTAAATACTGTCTAGGTATTACTTCATCGCGATCGCGAGACCCACATCGCGATCGCGAAGCACAAATTTCCATCTGCCCAAATTTACCCTTTGCGATCGTGGCTAGAGCTATGCGATCGCTGTTCCATATGACCTGAACCTACGCGATCGCGAACCATCGACCGCGTTCGCGAAGAACAAACGTGTGATATCCTGGCTCAACCTGCTAACCCTACACGATCACGACTTACCCCACGCGATCGCACTGAACAGACCTCCAGTGATACGCGATCTCACCCCACACTCTGCGATCGCATTTAACATTTTCCTCCAGCCATCATACAACACTACGCGATCGCGAACCTTCCCTCGTGATGAACATCCTGCTGCTGTGCTAACACCAGAAAACAACAGATGTTTCAAGTTCAAAATTGCCCGTTAACCAACCGAAACCAATCCCGAGCCCCTCGGGACCCCAACTAAATTTACCAACACATCATAAATGTTCATTCAAACTTATTTTCACTCTCAGAATACCAAAAATAACATCAAAACACCAAAATCACATCGAATTCAAGCCTAAGAACTTTGAAATTTCTAAATTCCACCAACGATGCCGAAACTATCCGAAACACATCCGATTGACCTGAAATTTTGCAGACATATCAAAAATGACATTACGAACTTGTTCCAACTTCGAATTCCATTCCGACCCCGATAGCCTATTTTCCACTGCCGACCGAAAATCACCAAAAACTAACTTTCGCCAATTCAAGCCTAATTCTACACCGGACATCACAAAAATATTCCGAACACACTCCTAAGAACCAAATCACCCAACGAAGCTATCCGAGCCATAAAATATGCATTCCGAGGTCTGTTACTAATAAGTCAACCCTCAATTGACTTTTCCAGCTATAAAGCTATTTTTAAGGGCTAAATTACTAAATTCTCACTACAACCATTACGATTCCGATCCTACCAACTCTAACACATCATAAATAGTATAACCAACCTATGACAAGGCAATAACAATAATTATAATGCAAGTTCTACGTAACGACCGACTGGGTCGTTACATTCTCCCACTCTTAAACAAACGTTCGTCCTCCAACGGGTCTAGAAACATACCTGGAGTCTCAAATAAGTGAGGATATCTGCTCTGCATCTCCCGCTCGGTCTCCCAAGTAGCCTCCTCCACTGGCTGACCTCTCCACTATACCTTCACTGAAGCTATATTCTTGGACCTCAACTTTCTGTCCTGACGATCCAAAATTGCTACTGGCTCTACCTCATATGACATATCACCCTCGAGCTGAACTGTGCTGAAGTCTAACACATGAGACGGGTCACCAACATACTTCCGGAGCATCAACACATGAAATACTGGATGAACACTCGACAAGCTGGGTGGCAAGGCAAGTCTATAAGCCACCTCTCCAACCTTCTGCAACACCTCAAAAGGACCAATAAACTAAGGACTCAACTTTCCATGCTTTCTGAACCTCATAACACCCTTCATGGGTGATACCTTCAGCAGTACCTTATCACCTTCCATAAAAGACACATCCCAGACCTTCCGGTCCGCATAACCCTTTTGCCTATACTGCGCCGTGCGAAGTCGCTCCTGAATCAACTTCACCTTCTCCAACGCATCCTGAATCAAATCCGTGCCTAATAGCCTAGCCTCACCAGGCTCGAACCAACCGACCGGAGATCTTCACCTCCTACCATATAAAGCTTCATACGGGGCCATCTGAATACTGGACTGGCAGCTATTATTATATGCAAACTCCGCAAGTGGCAGAAACTGATCCCATGAACCACCAAAATCAATCACACAGGCACGCAACATGTCCTCTAAAATCTAAATAGTTTGTTCCAAATGCCCATCGGTTTGAGGATGAAATGCAGTGCTCAACTTTACCTGAGTACCCATACCTCTCTGCACGGCCTTCCAAAACTGAGATGTTAACTGAGTACCTCTGTTAGAAATGATAGAAACTGGAACCCCATGCAATCGGACAATCTCCCTGATGTAAATACCAGCTAACCACTCTGAGGTATAAGTAGTATTAACAGGAATGAAGTGTGCGGACTTGGTAAACCTATCCACAATGACCCAAAATAGCATCAAAAACCTTCGAAGTCCGTGGAAGCCTAACTAGAAAGTCCATAGTGATCCGCTCCCACTTCCACTCCGGAATACCTAACCTCTGAAGTAATCCACCTGGTCTCTGGTGCTCATACTTGACCTGCTGGCAGTTGCGACACCGTGCTACATACTCAACAATATCTCTCTTCATCCACCTCCACCAATACTATTTTCTTAAGTCCTGATATATATTCGCGACATCCGGATGAATGGAATACCGCGAGCTGTGGGCCTATACTAATATCAACTCTCGAATCCCATCCACATTGGGCACACAAATACGGCCATGCATCCTCATAACAACCTCATCACCGATAGTCACATCCTTGGCATCACCTCGACGGACCCTATCCTGAAGTACTAACAAATGTTGATCATCATACTGCCGAGCTCTAATCTGATCATAAAGAGAAGACCGGGAAGCCATGCTAACTAATACCCGCGGAGGGTCTGACAAATCCAATCTCACTAACTGACCCGCTAAAGCCTGAACATCAAGTGCTAAAGGTCGCTCTGCTGCTGAAAGGTAAGCTAGACTCCCCAAACTCTCGGCTCTGCGACTCAAGGCATCAGCCACTACATTGGAATTCCTTGGATGATACAAAATAGTGAGGTCATAATCCTTTAGAAGCTCTAACCATCTCCTCTGACGCAAATTCAAGTCCTTCTACCTCAGCATATACTGCAAACTATGATGATCAGTGAAAATCTCACACTGTAGCCCATACAAATAATGACGCCAAATCTTTAAGGCATGAACAATGGCAGCTAACTCAAGATCATGCACTGGATAATTCTTCTCGTGCACCTTCAAGTGTCTAGACGGGTAGGCAATCACCCTACCGTCCTGCATCAATACCGCTCCCAAGCCAACTCTAGAAGTGTCACAATAGACTATATAAGAACCCGAACCAGTAGGCAAAACTAGTAGCGGAGCTGTGGTCAATGCTGACTTGAGCTTCTGAAAGCTCTCTTTACACTCATCAGACCATCTGAATGGAGCACACTTATGGGTCAATCTGGTCAAAGGTGAAGCAAAAGAAGAGAATCCTTCCACAAACCGACGGTAATATCCCGCCAGACCAAGGAAACTCCTGATCTCCGTAGCTGAGGATGGTCTAGGCCAACTTTGCACTACCTCAATCTTATTCGGATCAACCTGAATACCCTCACTGGACACCACGCGCCCCAAGAAAGCTACCGAACCAAGCCAAAACTTACACTTGGAGAATTTTGCATAAAGCTTCTCCTCCTTCAACCTCTGTAACACAACCCTCAAATGCTGGGCATGCTCCTCCTAGCTACGGGAATACACCAGATGTCATCAATGAAAACAATGACAAAAGAATCAAGATAAGGCTGAAACACTTTGTTCATCAATTTCATGAACGCGGCTGGGGCATTGCTCAGCTCAAATGACATAAGCAGAAACTCATAATGACCATATCTGGTCCTGAAAGCAGTATTCAGAATATCAGAATCCCGAATCTTCAGCTGATGATATCCGGATCTCAAATCAATCTTAGAGAACACTCTAGCTCCCTGAAGTTGGTCAAACAAGTCATCAATACGGGGCAAAGGATACCGGTTCTTCACCGTAACCTTATTCAGCTGCCTATAATCGATACACATACGCATGAAGCCATCTTTCTTTTTCACAAACAACATCGGTGCACCCCAAGGTGACACACTAGGCCGAATGAACCCCTTATCTAAGAGTTCCTGAAGCTGCTTTTTCAATTATTTCAACTCCGTTGGTGCCATGCGGTAAGGTGGAATAGAGATAGGCTGGGTGTCTGGCACCAGGTCAATACCAAAATCAATATCCCTGTCAGGTGGCATGCCTGGCAGGTCTGCAGGAAATACGTCCGGAAAATCATGGACCACAGGAACAGAATCCACAGAAGGAGTTTCACTACTGATATCCCTCAAAAAAGAAAGATAAGACTCACACCCTTTCTCAACCATACGCTGAGCCTTCAAATAAGAAATCACGCTGCAAGGCATATGCTCTCTAGACCCTCTCCACTTAACTCTCGGAACTCCGGGCATAGCTAAGGTCACAGTCTTAGCGTGACAATCAAGGATAGCATGACATGGGGATAACCAATTCATGCACAATATTACATCAAAATCAACCATACTGAGTAACATCAAGCCCACTATGGTCTCCAGACTCCCAATAGATATAAGATACGACCGATACACACGGTTCACAATAATAGTATCGCCCACCGGAGTCGAAACATGAACAGACGTAACTAAAGACTCACGGGGCATATTAAAAAAGTGAGCAAAATAGGATGAGACATAAGAGTACGTGGCACCAGGGTCAAATAAAGCCAAAGCATCAGTGTGAAAAACTGAGATAGTACTTGTAATCACCGCATCTGAGGCCATAGCATCAGACCTATCCTGAAGTGCATAAATACGTGGCTGCTCTCCACGTGCTCGACCTCCCCCTCTAGGGCGGCCTCTAGCTGCCTGACCACCACCCTTAGCTGCCTGGGTAGGTGGTAAAGTGACGGGGTCTGAAGTCGAGGGCTGAACCCTTTGCTGAGCTGAACTACCAGGACGACGGGGACACTGCCTCCACCCATGTTCGAACTATCCACACTCAAAACAACCACCTGGAGCTAAAGATGGGGACTGAAGAGAACCCCTGCCACCATGATAACCGCCGGATGAACCGTGCATAGAAGAACCCTGATATGATGATGCTATGAAGGAAACAATAATACTGGAAGGGCACTAAAAGATGAACGTCCATGATGAGAACTACGAGGACCCTGCTCCAAAGATGCACCACTGTAAGCTGGGCGAGCTGGCTGTTGAGGTCTAAATGGACGACCTCTGCTGTGCTGAAACTGCCCTCTAGAAGGGGCACCACTGAAGCTACCTGATCCCCGAGGCCTCTTGGCCTCCCTCTACTCATGATCCTGCCTACGAATCGACTCATTGTCCCAAGCAATGCCAACTACCTACTCGAATGTAGCTCCAGACACTCTCTCTGGTCATCAAAATTCAAAGATGATACGTGAGACCATCTACAAATCTCTTGATCCTCTCCCTGTCAGTAGGGACTAACTCCGAAGCATGTCGACCCAACTAAGAAAATCTCATCTCATACTGAATAACTGATAACTCTCCCTGGCGCAGCTGCTCAAACTGCCTGCGCTACCTCTCTGTGGGACTGAGGAACATACTTCTCCAAAAAGATCGTGGAGAACTGCTGCCAGGTGAGAGGTGCTGAACCAAACGGCCTATGCCTCTCGAATGCCTCCCACCAAGTGAAATCAACACCCGATAAGGAATTCAAGAAATATGATTGTTCTTAACAGTTACATAGCCTCTCGAAGATAGATACGGACGTCTCCGCACCGATCCGCGAGACTCTAATAAACCGGCTTGTGATTGTGACTCCTATGAACCTAGACGCTTTGATACCAACTTGTCACGACCCGTTTTACCCTCCGAACGGTCTCGCGATGGCACCTAGTATCTACGACTAGGTAAGCCTAAACAGAAATAGAAACAGTAAAGAAATAATAATACTATGAGCTAGCCGCTCGGCTGCTATAACTTTTACTTTTCCCAAAACCCTGAATATCACAATCACAAGCTTTAACAAGTATGCTCTATACAACGAAATAAAGAAATGTATATCTGACTATCTCCTAAGTCTGTAATAGAGTAGACGGGGACACGTGGGATTCCGCAGACGCGGCATAATTACCTTGCGATCTCCGAAAATGCTGCTCAGGTACTCCTAGCCGAAGCGCTGTGTATCGGTACTTGGATCTGCACATGGGGAAAACATGCGCAGGAAAGGGCGTGAGTACTCCACATTCGGTACTCAGTAAGTGCCAAGCCTAACCCTAGTCAAGTAGTGACGAGGTCATGTTGAGGCTCTACTGAGTTTTAAAACATAATAAGACAGTTATAAGGTTGTATAGTGAAAAATTAGTAGAAATAATAATAAGCAAAAATTTAGGAAAAACGGGAAGAAATGAGTTAAGAAATTCTCGGCTCAGCACATCATATAACTCAACAGAAATCATGCAATGTAATACAGGGGAAAGCTCCTGGATATCGGTCCCTAGTCCAACTTAAATATGCAATGCAGTACAGGGAGAAAGCTCCCAGATCTTGGTCCGTAGTCCCAATTTAAATATGCTATGCAGTACAGGGGGAAAGCTCCCGGATCTCAGTCCGTAGTCCCAATTTCAATATGCAATGTAGAATGTATGTCGGACGCAACGTAATTAAATAGTTTAGTAAAATAGTAGACAAGAATAGGGTAGAATTGCCTAAGCATGGCTCAATTAATAGCAAATAAGTGGAAAATCAGGTAAGGCAAATAGACATGTTTAAATCCTAAGTTAACTACTCAGTTTAAACAGTAGCAGTAATATAGGAATGAAATGAGATATGCCATGGAGAGAATAGTGGGATTTTAGTAAAAATGACCCGTGCACGCACTCGTCACCTCACGTACACGGTGTCCTCATAGTGAAAATCAGTTAAAAACGCCTAAGGGAAAATCCCCAACACAGAGTTAGGCAAGCCACTTACCTTGACTGCGCTACTCAACCAAATATCAAGTTCTTTCCACGAGTATCCGACTCCGGGTGGCCCAAATCTATTCAATATGATTGCATAAAGTAAATATCATTTCAAGGGAACAAAATAGCTAAGAGATTCGAAGCAAATACACGAAATAAGGAAATTCGCCCAAAAAGTCCCCCAGGCCCACGTCTCGGAATCAGGTAAAAGTTATATTTTCCGAACACCCATTCACTCACGAACTCACCCGAACAAGAATCATCAAAATCCGATGCCAAAATCTCCCTAAATCCTCAGATTTTTACTTGGGGAAGTTTCACCCTAATTTCATGGTTTTTCACCCATTTTCATTGATTAGATTAAGGAAATTGATAGAGATTAATGGTATAACATTGGATTAAGGTTAGAAAACGTTACCTATGATCCTCCTCTTTGAATCCCACTGAAAATCGTCTAATCCCGAGCTCACAATTGATTTTGGAGTTATGAAATTCAACCCTTGGATTTTGGTATAAACAGCCCGGGGCTTTCTCACCTGCGGCTTCTAGGATCGCACCTGCGGTGCCGCACCTGCAGAAATTCTATCGCAGGTGCGGAATTTCATTAAAATGCCTGGGGTCGCACCTGCGGTGGCTGGGTCGCTAGTGCGGCTCCGCACCTGCGAGTCCTGGGCAGCCTGAGCTACTTCCGCACCTGCGTGCACCCCATTCACACCTGCGAGTCCGCACCTGCGGAAGGACCATCACAGGTGCGGAACACCAGAAACAGAACTGGTGCAACAATTCTTAAGGGTCCAAATACACCCGTTGGGCATCCGAAACAACCCCAAGGCCCCCGGGACCTCAACCAAACCTACCAACTGACCCAAATACCTTATTCAAGCTTGGTCTAACCTTTAAAACACACCTCATAACATCAAAATCGTCAAATATGCATAGATTCAAGCATAAGAACTTAGGAAATTTTCAAAATCCACATTCGACGCCGAACCACGTCTAAACTTATCCAAGTGACCTCAAATTTTTCACACAGGTCATAATTGACAATACAAACCTGCTGTTACTTTCAGAATTCCATTCCGAGTCCGATATCAAAATTTCACCTATCGGCCGAAATCCCCGAAATTCTAACTTTCTCCAATTCAAGCCTAAATCTACAACTGACCTCGAAAGCACAATCCGCACACGCTCATAACCTCGAAATCACTCAACGGAGCTAACGGAATCAACGGAATTCCATTCCGGATCCGTCTTCAAAAAGTTCTAGCTATGGTCCTAATTCTAAAGCTAGAATTCACATTAAGGGACTATGTGTCCGAAATCACTCCGGATTTCACCACCCAACACTCCGACAAGTTCCAATATCATAAATAGACAGGGGAGAAGCAGTTATTAGGGGATCGGGGCGTTAACTCTCAAAACGACCGATCAGGTCATTATATGAATGATAGGGGGATCCTGTGGTACTGTCCCGGCTGCTGCGCGGGCTGGTACCCTTACTCCACCACGGACCTCGACCCCTTGTGGGTATGGCTGGTGTTTGGTCACCCTGATTGGTAGTGCGTGTCCTCACCATCTGTGAGAGAATGAAACAATAGTAGTTTAGATTTCATGAACTAATAGAATGGCACGAAAGAGTTCAAGAAAATGAGATTTTTCCTAAGAGTTCTGTAGCCTCTCGAAGATAAGTACAGATATCTCTGTACCGATCCACAAGACTCTACTAAACCTGCTCAAGACCGTTGAGTCCTATGTAACCTAGAGCTTTGATACCAACTTGTCACGACCACAAACCCTAACAGGTCGTGATGGCGCCTATCGTGGAAATAGTCTAGCCAACCATCACATAACTACACATTCGTTTAATATAATTTCTCAATATCATCAATACACATAACAAGTATAGAAATTTTCTAAGTCTTTAAGCAAATATAACATAATTTACTATCTATACAAATTCCCCAAGACTGGAGTCAACCGATCACGAGCATCTAAGAAATAACTAACTCTGCTAATGTCATAATAAATGTCGATGAATCAAATACTAAGTACTATATGAAGAAGGGAAATGGAGAAGCTGCGGACGTTGGACAGCTACCTCAAAATCCCAAAGTTGACGATGAATGGTCTCAGAGAAATCACTGCTCAGAACCCGTACCCGGATCTGCACACAGAGGTGCAGGGAGTAATGATGAGTACGTCAATTCAGTAGTAATGAAAATAAATCACAGTCTGAAGTATATGAAACACACATCACAAAACACCAATCCACAAGACAGTAAAACATCAAGTCTCCATAAAGTATACATCAAATACATAAGTTCGAAAACCAGTTTCCATAAAATCCTTTGAAACAAGTATATTTCCCAATATTTCTCAGCAAAACTCTCAGTAAAATCAGTTTGAAAAATGAAGTGAATCATAGTCAAAAGTCAGTAAAATATCATCGTAAAACTGCCCCTCGGGCCATAATCATCACTCGTAACAATTTCCCTCAGCACCTCACCATCACTCAGTATCAGCCCCACGGGCAACCTCACTGTCACCCATGCCTCCCAATCACTCATCACTCGACACTCGCACTTAGTAGGTACCTGCGCTCACTGGGGGTGTGTACAGACTCCAGAGGGGCTTCTACAACCCAAGCGCTATAAACAAGCCACATTATGGAATAAATCACTCTCAGGCACTCAGCCTCTCTCATATCATAACATCCTCACAACATTGGCCCTCATCCTCACTCAGTCAAACACTCTCAGCATGCCACTCGATCCATGAATAAAACGGGGTTCTCGACCCAAAATAGTATGTTATTTCAAGAAATAGTGATATCATCAAATAGGAGTGTCAACAATTTCACAAGAAAGACTGAGTGTAAAATCATAGTTTAAAAGTAGTGAGATTATCAGTAAAACAGCCCCCAAGGGGTTAAAACAGATCGACACTAGGCCCCAAACATGGCTTACATCCCAAGTATAATAAAACACAGTATACTAATAACCATATGCTTTAAAAGCGGTTTCACAACTCAATAGTTGCCTAAAAAGGTACATTTTTCCAAATTTCCAATTCGTGCACGACCCACACTAGTCATCCAGTGTGTGCATCACTCCAATCCGTGAAAGGATGTAAAGTCTAGGGTTTCATACCCTGAGGATAGTATTTAAAGACATTACTTATCTCAAACTAGCCCAAAAAGCTACTCTGCAACCCGCTTGCCTCTCGAATCAACTTCCGAGTGCTCCAAATCTATAAAGATCAGTTTTTTCTCCTCAAATTATGCTAAGGGAATGAATTCCAATTGAAAAATATCAATTTTAGCACAAAACCCGAAATTAGCCAAAACCCGTCCCCGGGCCCGCGTCTCAGAACTCGACAAATTTTATCCAAACTGTTCTTCATCATCTCACGAGTCCATACATATAAAAAACTCGAAAATCGGAGTTTGTTTGACCCATCAAATCATCCCTAAAATTCTCATATTCTCAAGCTCTATTTCCATCCTTTTCTACTTATTTTCATAAATTAAACAATGATAATAAGGTCTTTAATCACCTATAATCGAGTTTTAGGATCCAAATTCCTTACCTCAATGAAGAACAATGATTTCCTCTCTTAAAAATCACCTCAAAAGCTTCTTCCCATTCAAAAATGGTGGAAAAGTGGGTATTGGTCGCAGAGGGTTTATTTAAATACTGTCCAGGTATTACTTCATCGCGATCGCGGGACCCACACCGCGATCGCGAAGCACAAATTTCCATTTGCCCAAAATTACCTTATGCGATCGCGGCTAGAGCTATGCGATCGCAGTTCCTTATTACCTGAACCTATGCGATCGCGAACCATCGACCGTGTTCGCGAAGAACAAACGCGTGTTCTCCTGGCTCGACCTGCTAACCCTACGCGATCGCGACTTACCCCACGCGATCACACTGAACAGACCTCCAGTGCTACGCAATCGCACCCCACACTCTGCGATCGCATTGAACATTTTCCTCCAGCCCTCATACAACACTACGCGATCGCGATGAAAATCCTGCTGCTGTGCTAACACCAGAAAACAACTTATTTTCAAGTTCAAAATTGCCCGTTAGCCATCCGAAACAAATCCCGAGCCCCTCGGGACCCCAACCAAATTTACCAACACATCATGAATGTTCATTCAAACTTATTTGCACTCTCGGAACACCAAAAATAACATCAAAACACCAAAAATCACATCGAATTCAAGCGTAAGAACTTTGAAATTTCTAAATTCCACCAACGATGCCGAAACTATCCGAAACACATCCGATTGACCTGAAATTTTGCATACATATAACCAAAATGACATTACTAACCTGTTCCAACTTCTGAAATTCCATTCCGACCCCGATAGCCTATTTTCCACAGCGGACCGGAAATCACCAAAAACTAACTTTCGCCAATTCAAGCCTAATTCTACGCCGGACATCACAAAAATATTCCGAACACACTCCTAAGTCCCAAATCACCTAACAAAGATATTCGAGCCATAAAATCCGCATTCTGAGGCCGTTTACCAATAAGTCAACCCTCAGTTGACGTTTCCAACTATACAACTATTTTTAAGGGCTAAATGACTAAATTCTCACTACAACCATTCTGTTTCCGAGCCTACCAACTCTAACACATCATAAACAGTATAACCAACCTATGACAAGGCAATAACAGTAATTATAATGCAAGTTCTACGTAACGACCGACCGGTTCATTACAAGTCCCCACTTGTTTGCTATTTGAAATGCATGGGTGTGGTGTATAGGTGAGGTGACGAGTATCTATGCACTACCCAAATTTCCTGTTAAGCATGATCTCTTCCCCGTTCTCGACTTAATTGGTTCTTGTCTTAATTGTCCTATGACTATTTGATGTTGTTATCTTGTTGTTAAAACATTGTAGTGGTCATTTTGTGAAGAGTATCGGTTTTTTATTGGGTTTCCTTGGGGGACAAATGATTGAGAAGTTTGGTGTTGTATACGAAGTTTGGATATACACATTGATGTTCCTGTGATATATTGTTTAAAGAGAAATATTGTGAAAGGCTTGACCTTAATTGTGAAAGCTTTATGAATTAATATAAGGCTGTGATATATTGTGAAAGGCTTGGCCTTAATTGTGAATGCTTAATAAATTAATATAAGGTTGTGATGTAGTGTTGAAACAGAAACGTTGTGAAATGCTTGTCCTGAATTGTGAAAGCTTCATAAATTAATATAAGGTTGTGATGTATTGTTGAAACAGAAATGTTGTGAAAGGCTTGGCCTGAATTGTGAAAGCTTCATAAATTAATATAAGGTGATGATATGTCTAGTGGGAGCGGGTTGCACGCCGCAACAAAGGTGTAATAAGGGTGGACAAGTGAGATCGGGTTGCATGCCGCAACAAGAGCGATAATGGTGATATATGTAGGGAGGAGGAATAAGGGTTGACAGGTGGGATCGGGTTGCACGCCGCAACAAATGTGTGATAAGGGAGGACACTTATGATTTACTGGATTTCATGCAAAATGAAAAAAAGTTTTTACTGAATTTCAAATGATGTTTTACTGGGTTTTCTTTGAAAATTCAAGGATTTGAGACTTACAGATTTGGAAAAGTTAAAAAATATTTATTTTACTATTTTCATGGTTTTTGGCAATACTTTCATTCAAAGTTAAAGTTTTAAAGATTTGGAAATTTCTGAGAATTGGTTATAGCTGAGGCCTGAAAGAGGCGGTTGTGTTATTTTAATATTATTGCAGTACTTGAATTTGTTGGTTTAGATTTCCTACTTGCTTTGTATATTATTATCACAAGTTTATTGTTAAAGCCCCGCCTTAGCCTCGTCACTATTTGGCCGAGGTTAGGCTCGGCACTTACTCAATACATGGGGTCTGTTGTACTGATACTACACTATGTGCTCTTTTGCAAAGATCCAGGTACTAGTCAGCAGTAGAGGATTCCAGAGCGACCACTATTCAGTTGGAGACACGAGGTACATCTGCCGGCGTTCGCTGAGTCCGAGAGTCTTCTCCCATTTTACATAGACTATTTTATTACCTTCAGAACAGTTGCACTATTTTTTTCAGCCATTATTTGTAGCATTCTTTTAGAAGTTCGTGGATTTGTGACACCAGACCCTGAGGTGGTTTTAAGTTATTTATATAATTAGATCGCGACTCGTTTTATTCAATTTATTATTCGTCTATGCTTAAAAATTTAACATAGAAAGTCAGCAGCGTAAGTTTTACTTTGTTATTGTGTATTATGTTCAAATGGAAATTTAAGGGAAGTAATTAATCGAATTCTAATATTGACTTGCCTTGAAAGTGTGGTGTTAGGGCCCATCACGATCCCTAAGGTTGGGAAGTTTGGGACGCGACATAAGTTCAACCTTTGGTATCGTGATATTGCTGACTTTTTGGCTTAATTTTCTCGGTTTAGCATATTTTAGCACCATTTTAATGTATTGTGGAACAAACTTGATTTTTTAATTCTTATGCTTCAATAAGGAGGTTGAGAGAATTCTTATCACCTATCTTTAGGCTCTTTTGTATTGGCTAAAAAAAAAAAAAAACAAGATGTAATCGTCAAGTTAGAAAGTGCAATATTTTGGTTTTAATATTTTTGCTGGAACTTATGAAGGAGTTTTTCTAATTGGACTATGTGGTGGGTATCTTCCATTTGATGGCTTCTCTGTTCACTTGGATATTTTCCTGTTGGATTATCACATGCATGGTGCTGGATTTTGACATGTAAAGTGGTAACTGTTGTATCATATTTGCAAACTTATGCACCAAGGGCCTTCGGTTATATGCTTAAATCAATTGATCTTATTCAACTTTTCTCTTTTGCTCCCATTGTCTTAGAGTTTTGTTTTCCTATGTTTTAATTAAGTTTTGTTGGAAATATGATAAATATGTTTACCAACATCACAATACGTATTCTTTTGGTAGTTATAACTGTAATTTTATTAACGCATTGAGATATGCAGTAGGACTTTCTTCATGGTATAGGTTGTTTCTTTTGTAGATGCTTTTATAACTTTTTTATTTATGTACTTGTGCAATATGAGGTTCATATAAATGACTTTTAGTATTGCCGTGGTGTGCAACTTTAGCTACTTGATACACATTCTTACCTTAATTTATAATTCTATCATAGTAAATTAGTGTAGTTTGATATAAACGCCGGGTATGTGCAAGTTTTTATCTTGATCATATGCCTGAAACCATTAACAATATTTTGTTGTATTTCTTTTTCAACATATTTTTCACAACGTTTTGGTCCATCATACAATAACTCCAAAGGTACATTATTGACTTATGCTGGACAACGTCGGTAAATATCATATCTCTATCTTTATATTTGTGTTAAAGAAATATATTATTAATGTATGCCATTTGTTTTAATCTGAGTTTTCATTAGAGTAGTTCTACTATTTGTCTAACATTATGATAACACGATCAGATAGAAATGTTTTTTAGGTTTATAATTATTTTTTGCATCTATTTACCTTTTTCATGTTAAGTATATGTGATTGTAGTGGTCTCGGAATGTGAATTTTTTTCTTAGGAATCTTTTCTTTATAGGGTGTTTTCTACTTCAATTATTATGTACTTCTTGTCTTAAGCAAGTCACTATCGTGACAAACTCTCTTATGTGGTACCTACCCTTTTGGTCTTGGAAAAGGGACTTAAAGTACTCCAATTGGAGTAAAGATCCCTATGATGATAGTTGGGTGAGATGGATCAACTATGTGAAATTGTATACCTAAAAATGTTCACCTAATATGTCATATAATGGTATTGAAGCAGGGTATTTTTTTAGTTGTTTGATGCAATACTTTAACATGTTGGAATATTTGGAAATCGCCTTCTATTCCACCTTTTGACTAATTTATCTGATTTATATTGCTGAATGTTATGTAAAGACTAATCAGCACAGTGCAGATGCTTCTTAAAGTAAAAACTAATACTAGAAAAGTTACCATCACTCAGAAGATGAGAAAAAAGGCCAACCTAAAAAGAACTTCAAACTACTAGCACGTGTTGAATGCTTGTTTCCTATGGTATGAATATCCCTTTTTATTGCTCGATAATGTTATGTGCATTCTTGTGGAGATGCAGGATACATATAGGAATGTGACGCAGGTTGTGTGAATTTCTTTCAAGAATATACCTTTACATCGTGGCATCAATCTCGCCATTCGTATTATTTTTCAGAGTGAAATTATGCCACTACGATTTGAAAAGAGAAAGGTCAGAAACTTATCCAGTCAGTAACTGAAGATTTTTTTTGTTAGAAGTAGTTAACCTAGATATGAAGAATTGATGCAGGAAAAGAAATGGGTCAATTTACAGTATTTTAAAACACATAATTTTTTTTATCCTTTCTCATATACAGATAACTCATGTTATAATGAAGATTCAGAATATTTTGACATAAGATTGGTTTGTGAACTTAAAATCGATGACTTCAGAGAGTTGGCAACTATTTCACTGTGAGCACAGCTTGAGAATTTGCAAATACTATTTTGGAAGTGCAACATCAAGATAAAGATTGTTTTCTCCATTCATTACGAAGTTATTGGTTGCTGCTCGACCAAGACTTTCCTTGGAACTTATTTATGTGGGAGTTGTTAAGAAGATATTTTATCATAAAGTTCGAGGTGAAAGATGGCTGTGACTTTACATTTTTGAAAATGCTAATATATTTTGGAGTTTTTCAGTTTGATTATTCTTCGATGACATGATTTCTTGGTGTCGAACCTTTGTGATCATGCAGCTTTGTTTGGCGATCCTTTTCAAAGATAATGTGGAATTTCTTCATGTAGTACAAACTATGTCACTCCTACGCCCGTTCACAGCACGGGCATCACCTATCTAGTAATATACATAATAACAAGCTAGGTAGGACAATAAAAGTAATGCCTTCAATAGAGGCATAGTTTATACAAACTTAAGCAAAAGTAAGTTTTAAAAGCAAGCAAGCAAGAGCAAAAGAGAAAGAGAAAGATTGTTTTTAACAACATCATCACACAAATACACATTAGCTTCTTCTCAGGAAGTACTTGAGGGTGTTGATCACTTTGGTGCAGAAGGAGTCATAGGACTTTTCGACATCTTTGACAATCTTATCCATATTTTCACTCATGGAATTGAATGCCCTGGTTCTTTGCCACCGTGTGGCTCTCATATCCATCCCGAGCTTGGCCACATCTGTACCTGTCTCTTTGGTGACTTCCCTGATCTTGTCTACCTGTTCCTTCATCTCAACAATAAGTAGTTTTACCCCATCTAGATATTGCTGAATCTACTGAAGATTTAGAGAGGCAACCGACAGAGATTCTGGTTGTTCAGTTTGAGCTTCAACTGGCAGTAGAACACTTTCAACTTTGGCACGCTTAACCCATCCATCATCACCCAAGGTGTACCCCATTATTGAGAAAGCTGTCTTATCATAAGTGCTGGTAATATGCTTGGGTGTGAAAGGTGCCAACTCTACCTTCATAACTTCGAGAATGTATGAGATAAGGAGACCATATGGTAAACAGGGAGCATAAGAAGATATGTCCCTGATACTTTCAAGCATGTATTGGCGGATCCACACAAACTAGTCCAGTCGTTTATTATTAACAAGACAATAAAGGACAAACACATCCCTAGTGGATAAAGTGCTAAGGGATCCAATTTTGGGAAGTAAAGTAGTGGCAATCATGTGGGCCAAAACACAGTGTTCAAACTTCAGATTCTTGGGACCAACATCAGGAGGGTTATCATACAAAAAGGCTTTTGCTTATTCAAAAGAGACTTCAAAATCTTTTGGCCAAGAATTTTGCACAAATACATTAAACCCACTAAACTTAGCAGAGAAAATATTTTCAAATTGATAAGAGTAAAAAATAATTCGAGCGCATAAAACCTTAGATTCCAAATCATCTTTATCATTCACAAATAGATTTGCATAGAACATCCTTACTGGCTCCTCATAAACAGAGTTTCCAACAGTATCAAACAGAGAAGAGAGATGTTAAATATCAAATATAGCAGTCACATCACAATGCATATGTTTTTCATAAGAGAAAGACTTACAGAGCGTCCATAAGCCATAGATTTTGACTTGTAGGACTCAAACTTTAATTTTTCACTAGGGCCATAGAAGATCAATTTGTCCTCTGGTACGAATTCAGTGCTCTCCGCCTTTCCTTTCGTGCATGCAGACTTTTTAGGGGTTTTCTTGATAATGGGTGAATTAGACTATATTTGTACCCCTAATGAACCATACTTTACTATGCTTTTAATGTGAATATTGATAACAAAATGCTCTGATTAGTATTTTTATGCCTCGCAGGATATATTCTATGATGAGAGATACTTTGGAGCGTTTTGGAGCCGAATAAGGGAGTTTTAGGCCAATCGAGAAGAACCCGTGAGAAAAGAACGAGAAAAAGGTCAAGTTTGCTGGAAAATAGCCCATCGGGATCGCGGTCGACATCGGCTGGAGCGCGATGGGCAAGTCAGCCAGAATCAGAGAACACGTATTTCGTCGCGGTCGCGCCGCGTTCCTGCCGCGACCGCGGGCGAACAGTGAAAGACAAGAAAATCTGAAGGACCAAAGTGCAAAATACGGTAATAAATTGCCTAAACCTATTTATACATTATAACTTGGCCCAAGAGACACGAATTCTTGTTTTTAGACTCAAGTAGGGGGCAAGAATTATTGTGAGAAGACAAGCAAACATTAGAGTTTTTCTAATCTCTTTCTTTAATCTTTATTTTGAGAATTATGATTTCTTTTGGGTTTTTATTGTTCTTGAGCATGAGTAGCTAACTTCTTTAATCTAAGGTTTTGGTGGAACCCGTTGGGGATGAACTTATGTGATAATAAATATAGTTTTGCTTGGTTGTTAATCTCTATTATTTCAACTACGTTCTTGTTGTAGTTGATTGAAGGGCCCTCAATTAGCTGTTCCTATTTATTATGTATCTACTTGAGAGATAGTGCATATTATGTAGTTGTTTGAACAACATCACTCCCGGAGTATAGGCGAGATCCATAACCGAGGGTTTAGAGGTTGGATTAGAGATAACGATACCTCGGGTGCAATCTAAAGTGAACTGTAATGCAATTTAGCTAGCGTAACTTGAGAGTGTGTGTCTAGTAGATTATCATAATTACTTGAGAGAGATTTATGATAGCTGGAGTGTTCATGATTGATAGAGACAACTAAGTCAAAACTATAGGAAATATACAAGAAGGGATTTCATCAACGGGGGAAACCATTTTAGACCTTTATTACAATTGTTTACACCTCATTGTTAATTAATCTTTAGTTTATTATTTTTGTTCAGCTGTAGTAGTAAAAACACCACCAAGTGATATTCATAACTTTTGAGAAAGTTGATTATTAAGAATCTAGTAATCTAACAACAACATTTGATACATTAGTTCCCTGTGGGATTCGACTATGGGCAAAATACCCGGATTATATTTGCAACGCCCGCTTATTCTTTTATTAGACATAGTTGAGTGTGATCAAATTTTGGCGCCGTTGCTGGGGAATTAACAGTAATATCAATTTTAGTTGGAGAAAATACAAAATTCTTAAGTGTAATCAATTTTCTTTGATTTCTTTCATATATTGAAATTCTAACGTTTGCTGAATCGGTTGTACAGGTGCATGCCTAGAAACTCATCGAGAACTAGTGAAGTATTTGAAGCCTTACCAGACCCCGAAAAAGTTTTCAAGTCCTTGAACAGGGCCAACCGGAGAAGCAAGCAACAACCATTCATTGAACACATTGAAACAGACATGGTAGACCTGAATGACAGGATCAACAATAATAATGGGGAAGATGTGGTTGACCCAGCCGGACACATTGAAGCGCCTGAGGTTCCCATTGAACCTGAGGCGCCCTTATATGACTAGGCACAACCCACAGTGAAGAATTTAGACACCGCGATCATGGTCCCGCAGATAGAAGCCGAGTCCTTCCAAATCACAAATAATATGCTGCACTTGTTGCAAAATAAGGGGCTATTTTCGGGGTCGTACATTTAGGATCTCCAGCAACATTTGAAGAACTTCCTGTCGATCTGCAAGACACAGAGGCAACCAAACGTCACTCCGGAGGCAATAAGACTGTTGTTGTTTCCGTTCTCAGTGATAGGAGTAGCCAAGACTTGGCTCAACTCACTCCCCATCAATTCGATTACTACATGGGAGGAGTTGGTCAAGCAGTTTTTCAATAAATTCAATCCACCGCACAAGACAACGCAACAAATTGATGAAATCTTGAGCTTCAGGAAGAAGCCTATGGAGACACTACAAGAGACATGGGAACGGTTTAAAGGGATGCTGGTGGTCTGTCCTCACCATGGCATTCCAGAACAGATGTTGGGGAAGCGATTTTATATGGGTCTGGTTGATGGTGTGAAAGCTAATGTTTGTGCTTCAGCTAATGGAGCATTTCGTAGTAAGACGTGGAGAGAAAGCCATGCTTTACTTGATAAAATGGCACAAAATTCAGGGTGGATGAACAGGGGTGCACCTATTACCCTTATCGTTCACTCAGTGCCATTAGATCCGTCCAACTCTATTGCTAAAAATATGGCAACTTTGATGACATAGATGAGCTTACTTACGAAAAAGGTAGAGGAGCCAGGGCAGAAGCAACAAGTTCATATTGTAGATACTACCAATGGGGGCTTATGCACATCTTGCATTAGCCAACCAATTGGTAATCAGTGGAATGCAGACTGCGATCATCTTCACTACCCGGAGAATATGAATTATGTGTCAAACTATGGAGCCCAGAGACAGGGTGGACAGAATTGGGGTCAACAAGTTCAGCCGTACAGACCACCTCACCAGCAGCATAACAATGGCAACATGGGTTCCATGAGACCTCATGGTAATGTGGCACCTTACCAAAGGCCACAAGGGTTTAACAATCAAAATCAGCAGTAGGCATACCACCCCCCTTAGCAACAACATGGGGGGAGACAAGAAGATGGGTTTTCCAGATTTGAAGCGATGATGGAACAGGTGATTGGGTCAACTGCCAAAATCAGTGAGAGAGTAGATGCACACGATTCATCCATTAAAAATATTAAAGTGCAGATGGGCCAGATATCAATGTCTTTGAACAATCGTCCTCTTGGGACTTTACCTGCAGATACTCAAGTGAATCCTAAGGACCAGAGCCCAAAGCAGCTGATGGCAGTAAGTCTCCGCAATGGCAGAGACTTAGACTTGGAACAAGAAATAGCTCGTGAAAGAAGACAGGCAGAGACACTAGTACCAGTTCCGATTGAACTTGATGATTCAACAAACTTGACCAAGGTAACAATGCAAACTACTGGAGGAGAACCCAAGGTGCAGAGTGAGGCTGAAAAAGAAGTGGAGATAGCCCAAGAGCCGGTAGTTGAAGTGGTGGTTGAGAAAGAAAAGTCCCAAATCACTAGGAAAAAAAGACCGCCAGCACCATTCCTTCAGTGGCTGGCCAAATACCAAAAGGATGAGTAGTACAAAAAGTTCTTGGACATGCTGAAACAGATACATGTAAACATTCCTCTAATTGATGCTCTGAAGGAGATGCTTGGCTATGCGAAGATGATGAAGGACTTGATGTCTCGAAAATTTGATTTCCAAGATTTGGCAACTGTGACCCTTACTCAAACTTGCAGTGCAGTAGTGACATGACTAATTGCAGAGAAGATGTCCGATCCAGGGAGCTTTACGATTCCCTGCACCATTGGCAATTTTGCTTTTGCCAAAGCACTTTGAGATTTGGGGGCCAGTATTAATCTAATGCCCCTGGACATTTACAAGAGACTGGGGATTGGTAGAGCCAGACCAACTTCTATGTTACTGCAACTGGCTGATAGGACAGTGAAGAGACCGTCTGGCATTCTGGATGATATTTTAGTGCAAGTGGGGAAGTTTGCGTTTCATGCTGATTTTGTGATACTGGATTGCCAAGTAGATGAGGAGATTCCCATAATCTTGGGAAGGCCATTCTTGGCCACAGGCAGAGCCCTCATTGATTGTGAAACTGGGGAGCTTAAGATGAGGCTTAACGACGAAGAAATCACATTCAATGTGCAGAAATCTATGAGGCGACCAAGTGAGTTTGCCAATTGCTCTCTCATTGATATTGTGGATGTGATAGTGGAGGAAGATGATTCATCCTTAACTATTGAGAACCCCCTTGCTGCTTGTTTGATGAATTTAGATGAGGTAGATGGGGAAAAATTGGCAGAATGGGTGTTAGCACTTGAAGGTAAAGGGGTCTGGCTGAGGGCTCTCGAGTTTGAGCCATTACACTTAGAGAAAGGAGAGAGCCCGCCAGCCAAACCATCTATGGAAGAACCACCCAAACTGGAGTTGAAACCACTGCTAGCCCACCCCAGGTACACATTTCTTTGACCTAACTCTACTCTACCTGTTATTATCTCATCAAGTTTGTTAGATGTGCAGGCAAATCAGCTATTACAGGCACTCACTGAGTGCAAGACTGCCATTGGATGGACCATGGCAGATATCAAAGGGATCAGCCCGGCATATTGTATGCACAAGATTCTCCTGGAAGAGGGACACAGGCCTGCCAGGGAACACCAAAGGCGGCTGAATCCAAACATGAAGGAAGTGGTGAAGAAAGAAATCATCAAGTGGTTAGATGTGGGAATCATTTTCCCCATCTCAGACAGCAACTGGGTTAGCCCAGTGTAATGTGTTCCAAAAAAAGGTGGCATGACGGTTGTGAAGAATGACAAAAATGAGCTGATATCTACAAGAACTGTTACTGGCTGGAGAATTTGCATGGATTACAGAAAGCTGAATCTTGCCACCCGGAAGGACCACTTCCCACTTCCCTTCATTGATCAAATGCTCGACAGGCTGGTAGGGAGGTCTCACTTTTGTTTCCTGGACGGGTACTCGGGGTACAACCAAATTTCAATTGCCCTAGACGACAGGGAAAAGACCTCATTCATGTGCCCCTATGGGGTATTTTCCTTCAGAAGGATGCCATTTGGCCTCTGCAATGCACCTGCCACATTTCAAAGGTGCATGATGGACATATTCACAGACATGGTCGAATATATCATAGAGGTATTCATGGATGATATCTCAGTTGTGGGAAATTCATTTGATGAGTGCCTAGCAAATTTGACCCGTGTGCTGAAGAGGTGCATCGAGATGAATCTTGTGCTTATGGGAGAAGTGCCAATTTATGGTGCAAGAAGGGATCGTCTTGGGGCACTTGGTGTCGAGTAAAGGAATTGAGGTGGACCGCGCTAAAGTAGATGTGATTGAAAATCTTCCACCACCCACATCAGTCAAAGCTATACGTATCTTCCCTAGGCATACCGGGTTCTACCGGAGATTCATCAAAGACTTCTCCAAGATAGCCAACCCCCTCTGTAAGTTGCTTGAAAAAGATAACCCCTTTGTGTTTTCTACTGATTGCAGGGTGAATTTTGAGGAGCTGAAAAAGCGGCTAATCATGGCACCGATAATTGTTTCTCCCGACTGGGAGAAACAATTTGAACTCATGTGCGATGCCAGTGACTACGCAGTGGGAGCCGTGTTAGGTCATCGCAAAGATAAAATAATGCACCCAATTTACTACGCAAGTAGGACATTGAGTGGAGCTCAGCTGAACTACACGATGACCGAAAAGGAGATGTTGGCGGTAGTGTTCGCATTTGAAAAGTTCTAGTCTTACTTGATCGGGTCGAAGGTGATTATGTACACTGACCATGCAACCATCAGATACTTGGTTGAGAAGAAAGAGTCCAAGCCGTGCCTAATTCGTTGGGTGCTGCTACTACAAGAATTTGATTTGGAGATTCGTGATCGCAAGGGTACAGAGAACCAAGTCGCTGACCACATGTCGCGACTTGAAGGTGCGGAGAATGCAGTAGAATCAGAGGATATTCTGGAAACCTTTCCAGACGAGCAGCTGCTCGCCACAAGCATGGAGGATGTGCCATGGTATGCAGACATTGCAAACTACCTGGCCAGTGATATTGAACCCTATGAACTCTCATCTGTCCAAAAGAAAAGATTTTACCGTGATTGCCGCAATTATTATTGGGATGAACCTCACTTGTTTAGAACTTGCATTGATAACATGATTCGGAGGTGTGTCTCCGAGATAGAAATTTTTTTTGTTTTGCAGGCTTGTCAAGCATCAACGTATGGAGGACATTTTGGAGGAGTTCGCACAACAGCTAAAGTGTTAGAGGCCGGCTTCTACTGGCCAACTATGTTCGAAGATGCTCACCAATGGGTGAAGGGGTGTAATGAGTGTTAAAGGACGGGGAACATATCCCGTCATCATGAGATCCCCATGAACCCAATACAAGAAGTGGAGGTGTTCGATGTGTGGGGGATTGACTTCATGGGTTCCTTTGTCAGCTCCTATGGCAATAAGTACATACTTGCTGCTGTAGACTACATGTCCAAATGGGTGGAAGTTGAAACATTCCCTACCAGTGATGCAAGAGTGGTGGTGGGGTTCCTGAAAAAAAACATATTCACCCGTTTTGGGATCCCAAGGGCCATTATTAGTAACGGAGGCACTCACTTTTGCAATCGTGTCTTCGAAAAGCTACTATCTAAGTATGATGTGAGCCACAAGGTGGCAACCCCTTATCACCCTCAGACGAGTGGGCAGGTTGAGGTATCAAACCGTGAAATCAAGAGTGTGCTGACCAAAATAGTAAATGCCACAAGAACTGATTGGGCGAAAAAGCTTGATGACACACTCTAGACCTATAAAACTGCATTTAAAATGCCAATTGGTATGTCTCCGTACAAATTGGTGCTTGGAAAGGCCTTTCACCTGCCTGTAGAGCTGGAACATCGAGCTTGGTGGACATTGAAGCAGTTGAACATGGATCTTGATGCTGCGGGTGAAAATTGAGTCACGGAGCTGCATGAGTTGGAAGAGTTCAAATATCAAGAATTTGAAAGCACAAGGCTATATAAAAAGAGAATGAAGAGGTTACACGACAAAAACATTGTGGACCAAAATTTCAAAACCGGAGATAAAGTATTGCTCTATAATTCAAGATTGAGATTGTTTTCGGGTAAGCTCAAGTCCCGATGGTCTGGGCCATTTAAAGTTGTCGAAGTGTTCTCTTCTGGTGCTGTGGATATTGCTACGGAAGATGGGTCCAACACCTTCAAGGTTAATGGACAGGGATTAAAACTGTATGTGGGGATGAATGAGACCAATGAGTTGTCTGTGGTGCATCTTTTTGAACCACAGAGATTGAGCGAGCCTTAAATGCTCTCATTCTGCGGCGTGCCGCGACGTTAAATCAGACACTTCATGGGAGGCAACCCATTGATTGTTGTACTCGTCGTGCTGCGACGTTAAATCAAGCGTTGCGTGGGAGGCAACCCATAATTTTAGTTGATTTCTCTTTTGTTTGTGTTGTGATTGATGTACATACAACTAACACATTATTGAGTGTACAGGACAAGCTTGGGTGTGTGTAGAGAAAAGATGAGGTAATAAAATAACTATGGTAAGGTAAAGGTATGAGGAAAACACAATCAAAATCGAGTGTCAGCCACCGCGGCCGCGGTGGAACCGCGGTGCGACCGCGACAAAAGAGGCAGCGTTTGAAGTTTTGATGCAAGACCGTGACCGCGACCGCGGCAATTGCAGCCCCCTCTGAATCTACCACGCCCTCGATGAACCGCGACACAATTGACCCTCTCTGAACCTACCCCGACCGCGGATGGACCGCGGCAAATGGACAACCCTCTAAATCTCACCCACTCGCCTTCACCGCGACCGCGGTTGACCGAGGCGAATCATCTGCCCGCCCAGGTAAGTATTTTCTTGTAATTCCTTTTAATGTTTTTTATTTTATTTTATTCTTTCTTTAATTCTCTCTCCCCAAATTCCCCTTCACAACCACGCCCCCCTCCTATTTACCCCCATATTTCTTCCCCTTTCCTCTTCCCCCAAAATCACGCCTCCCTACCTTTACCTCTCCACCTCCATTGTTGACCTCCCTACCTTTCTTCTTATTTTTGCTTTTATTTTTTTATTTTGTGGTAGATGCTTGTTGTATTGTTGTGTAATTGTGGTTCTTCACCATCTCTTGCTCGTTTTTGGTGGGTCTTTCTCTCTGTAGACTTGATGTTGGGTGTTTGGTGTTATGTTTGATGATGGTGGGAGACATATTGTTTAGTGGGGTGAGATTAGTACTTGTTTGTGGTTGACATTAGGAGGGATCCATTGAGCAAATATTTGGTATTGTGATCGTCGTGGTGGTGAAGTCTGAGTAATCACCCGATAGGAACACAACTTGATGACTCTCTGAAAATTGACTTTGTTGTACCAGGTACCATGTCTCACTCACGGAAAAGAAGAACCCAGGCCAGCACTAGCCAGTTTGACGCCACCCGGTTTGTGTCAAAAGAGGATGAAGATCGATTTGAGGCAAAAGCGGCCAGGAAAATGGTCCACGAAGTTCCGGTTGACATGGCTGCACTACGGTATGAATGCCCAGATATGTTCACTAAAATAAGGAGACGCCAACTTGACATCTTCTTTGAAGAACCTGAGGAGGCCAACATTTTGATGGTTCGGGAATTCTATGCGAATTTCCCGGAACATGAAAACCGAGTGGTCAAAGTGCGGAGAACTAAGGTGAACGCCTCGCTGGAGGCCATACGCATGGCATATAGGCTTCCAGCCTTCTCTGGGGATATGGATCACTACCAACTCCATCAGCAACCACCGGTCAATTGGACCATGCTTGTGCAGACAATCTGTGTGGGAGGGGTGCCCACTTGGGTCAAACATGACATCACGCTGAACTCTAATTCTTTCACCTGGGAAGCCAAATGTTGGTTCACCATTATCTGTAGCCGCCTGCTACCCTCCAGCAATACCACCGATGTCAATCCCACTCGTGCGGTGATGGTTTGGTGTTTTGTCAACCGGCTGGACTTCGATGTGGCCCAGGTGCTCCATGATGAAATGTTCATCCGATCGCCTGAAATAATGAAAGGGTTCTATTTCCTTTCACTAGTCACCAGGCTATGCCGAATAGCCAAGGTCCCTGAGAATCACCTCCTTGATGGAAAACTGGCGAAGAAGGCCCCGTTCAAAGCGAGCAAAATATCAGTGGGCAAAGAGCAGCTGGTCCCTATTGCTGTAGATGGCGAGGATGAAATTGTACCTGATGCTGCACCACCTAAGCAATCCCATGATGAAGCAAGTCCCTCTCAACCTCAGCGGAGCACCAGGCTGTCGAACTTGGAGGACGATGTGGCTGGCATTCGCACCTCGGTGGACAACCTCAATGCCAGAATGGATGCTATAACCACCCAAAATGCCAAGTCTGAAAAGCGGATAATGGCCTGGTTTCGTGCATTAGGACGCGCCTGTCACCTCAACCCGGCCACCGTCTCTGATGAAGAATGAACACCAGGGAAGTCTCCTTACCTCACTGCACTTTATTTGTGTTGACATGCAATTTTTCAAGTGTGGGGTGGGGGATATTTTTGTTGTTGTACATGTTTGATTGTTTTTGGTTTTGTTTAGTCTTATTGGTTGTTGATAAGTGAATTTGTTTCTATGTGACTAATATCGACTTGGCCCGAAGACGGACACCTTTCGTCGGGTCTCTTGAGGGTATTGAGTCGGAAAAAAAAAACCCCTGAAAATCTAGTGGACTCTTCCTGATGACGGACTTCTTAGGCAGTTTTCTTGAGGGAAGTTAGTCCAAAGAAAACACCAAAAAGAAATTTTTTTATTTTCTTTTTAGGTAGTGTAGTAACTCCCCATTGGTTTTTCTTTTGACCACTGTTCTTTTCCAAGGGTTTAGATTGAACTGGGTATAGTTAGTTTTCTTTTTATTATTTTAGTTGTTAGGTTTCTTTTGGGCTAGGAACTGAATGGAAAAAATGCATCCCTTAGTGTGTTACACCCGAACACCAAAGACCCTAGAGTGTGACGCTTAGGCTCATTTGTTGACTCTTGTAGATGCCTTAATTTTGCATGTTGTAACTAACTTGAATGCTCAGTGGAATGTTTTGATGACCCAATCTGGACTGAATCATGTGACAGGTGTGTGTAAGTATTTGCATTGAACTCTATGTCCACATTTGATACCTAGAACTTGCCCTGTGTGTGCGCAAAGCAAAATAGTAGTTTGTTCAGTCTTAGAAGTGACATATGCATTTCTTTGTTAAGCCATACATAAATATGTATCCACCTATTTGCAATTCACCATAGTTAACCCCTTTGAGCTTATAAGCCTGTTTTGTTGGAAACCACATAACAAACCATACCCAATTGTTTGAATAGCCTTCCTGTTTGAACCCTATACCTCCTATAAGCACTTGAAGTGTAGAGAATATGTAAAAGTCTAAGTGTGGGGTGGTGGTATGGTTTTAAAGTGGAATCAGCGAAATAGAAAGAATGGTGCAAAGCATAAAAGAATGAACACCACTGAATATATATATATATATATATATATATATATATATATATATAGGAATAAAGAAGGTCAATGAATAAATACAGTTCTTGATGGTGGTGAGTTGAAGAAAAAGTGCACATAATGAAATTTTAGGGTAATCTAAAGAGAGTGGTGGAAATTCTGGCCAAGCATAAGAGAGGGATGAATGTTAATGTAATTGTATTAAAAGTGCTTAGGGAGGTTAGTCACTATATCTAAATATATCCTACCCGTCCCTTAGCCTACATTACAACCAAATGAAGACCTAATAGATCTTAGACTGAATAAACTCAATCAGTAGAGTATTACACTACGGGCAAGCTTATGGCGTATCTTTGTGGCATATGAATGTTCTTTCCAAGAGTGAGTGAATTCTTTATAATTTAAATTTCCTATTTGTTCTTAATATTACTCTTGTGGAACTACTCTCGATTGTGCGATGTGAGGGCATATGATTCATGACGGAGAGGTAAGTCTTGACCTATGTGTATAGTACTTTGAGGAAGTAAGAATATGTCATGGCATGTAGAGTCACCACTTGAGGCATAAATGTTACACGGCTAGGTATAATGTTTGTAAAATGTCGTGGTGTGACACTGTAGGGAAATGCTTGAGAAGATTAGGCCTGTAGAGTGTGGTTTTGCTGCTCGAGGACGAGCAACGGTTTAAGTGTGGGGTGTTGATAATGGGTGAATTAGACTATATTTTCACCCCTAATGAACCATACTTTATTATGCTTTTAATGTGAATATTGATAACAAAATGCTCTGATCAGTGTTTTTATGCCTTGCAGGATATATTCTATGATGGTAGATACTTTGGAGCGTTTTGGAGTCGAATAAGAGAGTTTTAGGCCAATCGAGAAGAACCCGTGAGAAAAGAACGAGAAAAAGGTCAAGTTTGCTGGAAAATAGCCCACCGCGACCGCGATCGACCGCGACTGGAGCACGGTGGGCAAGTCAGCAAGAATCAGAGAACGCGTAATTCATCGCGGTCGCGCCGCGTTCCAGCCGCGGCCGCGGGCGAACACTGAAAGACCAGAAAATCTGAAGGACCAAAGTGCAAAACACGGGAATAAATTGCTTAAACCTATTTAAACATTATAACTTGGCCCAAGAGACACAAATTCTTATTTTTAGACTCAAGTAGGAGGCAAAAATCAATGTGAGAAGACAAGCAAACATTAGAGTTTTTCTAATCTCTTTCTTTAATCTTTATTTTGAGAATTATGATTTCTTTTGGGTTTTTATTGTTCTTGAGCATGAGTAGCTAACTTCTTTAATCTAAGGTTTTGGTGGAACCCGTTGGGGATGAACTTATTGTGATAATAATATAGTTTTGTTTGGTTGTTAATCTCTATTTGTTCAACTACATTCTTGTTGTAGTTGATTGAAGGGCCCTCAATTAACTGTTCCTATTTATTATGTATCTACTTGAGAGAGAGTGCATATTTAGGTAGTTGTTTGAATGACATCACTCCCGGAGTATAGGCGAGATCCATAACCGAGGGTTTAGAGGTTCTATTAGAGATAACGATAGCTCAGGTGCAATCTAAAGTGAACTGTAATGCAATTTAGCTAGCGTAACTTGAGAGAGTGTGTCTAGTAGATTATCATAATTACTTGAGAGAGATTTATGATAGCTGGAGTGTTCATGATTGATAGAGACAACTAAGTCAAAACTATAGGAAATATACAAGAAAGGATTTCATCAACGGGGTAAACCATAACCTTAGACCTTTATTACAATTGTTTACACCTCATTGTTAATTAATCTTTAGTTTATTATTTTTGTTCAAATGTAGTAGTAAAAACACCACCAAGTGATATTCATAACTTTTGAGAAAGTTGATTATTAAGAATCGAGTAATCTAACAACATCATTTGATACGTTAGTTCCCTATGGGATTCGACTCTGGGCAAAATACCTGAATTATATTTGCAATGCCCGCTTAGATCAACTAAACTTACTAGAGAAAATATTTTCAAATTGATAAGAGTCCAGAACAATTCGAGCGCATAAAACCTTAGATTCCAAATCATCTTTATCATCCACAAATAGATTTGCATAAAACATCCTTACTGGCTCCTCATAAACAGAGTTTCCAACAATATCAAACAGAGATGAGAGATGTTAAAAATCAGATATAGCAATCACATCACAATGCATATTTTTCATAAGAGAAAGACTTACAGAGCGTCCATAAGCCATAGATTTTGACTTGTAGGACTCAAACTTTGATTTCACTATGGCCATAGAAGATCAATTTGTCCTCCGGTACGAATTCAGTGCTCTCCACCTTTCCTTTCTTGCATACAGACTTTTTAGGGGTTTGCTCCATGGGCCTTTTTCCTAATTTTTTCTGGCTAAGGGGAAGATTTTTGGAAGATTCACTACCCTTATTGTCTCTTTTGAGGAAATCTGAGTCAATGGATGACTCCAGGTCTACAGGTTCTTCGAGGTTGAGCGGTTTTTGAAATCTTCTGTTGCGCCAAGTTGCAGTGGAAGAGGAAGGATTTCTTTTAGCCATGGTGAAAGGGTTTTCTTAGATGAGAATGACAAGAGAAACGAAGAAGAGAGGGTTTTTGATAGAGCCTTGGAGGGATTGAAATCCTTGGTTAATGGAAAGGGCGTTTTCAGAAGGGAAGTGACGTTTCTAAAGAGATGGTTCAGCGGTTCTATTGGAAAAACAATAATGATACTGTCAAAATTTTAAACTTAAACACGCATAATAAAGGAAATAAAATATTGTAAAAATATATAACAGATTTGTTTTACAAATTTGGAACAATGCCAATCTTTTTTCGTAGTAAACAAAATCTTTCCTACAAAAGAGGTTTTGTAAAAATATCAGCAAGTTGAAATTCGGTTCTAATGAATTCTAATACAATATCACCTTTAGCAACATGATCACGGATAAAATGATGCTTGATTTCTATATGCTTTGCTCTAGAATGATGCACATAATTTTTTATAAACAAATGCCACTAGTATTTTAACAAAATATAGGAGTAGAGGTAAGAGATAAAACATAGTCGAGAAGTTGATGCATTATCCATAAAACTTGTGTACAACAACTTCCAACAACTAAATGTTCTGCTTAAGTTGTTGATACGGAAACACAATTTTGTTTCTTGCTATGCCAAGAAACTATTGCATTTCCCAACAGTTGACATGTGCCACTGGTACTTTTCCTGTCGATCTTATCACCTGCAAAATCTACATCTGAGAATCCACTTAAAGCAAAATTGTTAGAATGAGAATACAATAATCCTAGTTTAGATGTACCAATGAGGTATCTTATAATACGTTTAACAGCAGTAAGATGAGATTCCTTAGCAGCCGACTGAAATCTTGCACACTTGCAAGCACTTAACATAATATGTGGTCGACTAGCAGTGAGATATAATAAGGATCCAATCATTCCTCTATACATAGTTTCATCAACACTTTTTCCATTTTTGTCTTCATCAAGCATCGTTGTTGGACTCATTGGAGTTCCAATGGACTTAGCATTCTCCATGCCAAACTTCTTTATAAGTTCCTTAGTATACTTGGTTTGGCTAACAAATATCCCTTTAGGAGACTGTTTGATTTGCAATCCAAGGAAGAAAGTTAATTCCCCCATCATACTCATTTCAAATTCTCCTTTCATAGAAAGAGCAAATTCTTCACATAGAATAGAGTTAGGACTATCAAAAATAATATCGTCAACATAAATTTGAGTAACAAGATTATCTGAACTTGAATGCTTAATAAAAAGAGTTGTATCTATAGTACCTCGTTTGAAACCTTGATTTAGAAGGAAAGAGCTTAACCTTTCATACCATGCACGGGGGGCTTTCTTGAGTCCGTACAGAGCTTTAGTCATCTTGTATACGTGATCTAGGAGAGTAACATTTACAAATCCATGAGGTTGCTATACATAAACTTCTTCAGAGATGTACCCGTTTAGAAACAGACTTTTTACATCCATTTGAAATAGTTTGAATCCATTGTGAGCGACAAATGTAAGTAGTATTCGAATAGATTCTAATCTTTCTACAGGTGCGAAGGTTCATCATAGTCGATTCCTTCTTGCTGAGAGTATCCTTGCGCAACTAGCCTTGTTTTTTCCCTACAATGGATGAGTTTGAAGGTTTTGGAACCAGTTCCCACACTTTATTTCTTTTGAAATGATCAAGTTCATATTTCATTGCTTTGATCCAGTGAACATCTTTCATAGCTTCATCCACTTTCTTTGGCTCAAGTTGAAAAATTAAAGCCACATGTGATTTGAGCTTTTGGGATCTTCTAGTAGTGATTCCTTCTTGTGGATCTCCGATAATGAATTTGTGAGGATAGACAGGTTCACTTTTCCATTCATTTGGAGTGATTTAAGAAGGTTCTCTTTTCACATTAGTCGACTGATCTATTTGGGAAGGTTCGTGATCTTTAATATGCTCTTTAGTTGACTGTGTTTGCCGACCAGTTGACTCATTTTGAAGATCGTTTCCTACAACAACAGATTTAGGAACAATAGAAATTTCCTCATCTTCAGGAAGTTTTCATTCCTTAAGAGAGGGTTAGTATCGACAAAAACAACATGAATGATTCTTCAATGCATAAAGTTCTTTTATTATAAACCCTATATGCTCTACTTGAGGGAGAGTATCCAAGAAATACACCTTCGTCACTTTTAGGATCAAACTTACCCATATTGTCTTTTCCATTGTTGTGAGTAAATCATTTGCATCTAAAAGGGTGAAAATAGCTGATGTTGGGTTTCTTACCATTCCATAGTTCATATGGAGTCTTTTTTAGGATTGGTCGAATCAGACACCTTTTGATGATATGACATGCTCTGCTCACAGCTTCTGCCCAAAAATGGCGAGGTAGAGAATTTTCCACAATCATGGTTCTTGTCATTTCCTGCCCAGTGAAGCATTTGCATCTAAAAGGGTGAAAATAGCCGATGTTGGGTTTCTTACCATTCCATAGTTCATATGGAGTCTTTTTTAGGATTGGTCGAATCAGACACCTTTTGATGATATGACATGCTCTGCTCACAGCTTCTGCCCAAAAATGGCGAGGTAGAGAATTTTCCACAATCATGGTTCTTGTCATTTCCTGCCCAGTGAAGCATTTGCATCTAAAAGGGTGAAAATAGCCGATGTTGGGTTTCTTACCATTCCATAGTTCATATGGAGTCTTTTTTAGGATTGGTCGAATCAGACACCTTTTGATGATATGACATGCTCTGCTCACAGCTTCTGCCCAGAAATGGCGAGGTTGGGAATTTTCCACAATCATGCTTCTTGCCATTTCCTGTAAAGTTCTATTCTTATGTTGTACCACTACATTTTGTTGCGTTGATCTTGGTGAAGAGAAGTTGTGAGATATTCCTTGATCATTGCAAAAATTTTCAAAAGCTCTGCTTTCAAATTCTCCTCCACGATCACTTCTGATAGTAGAAATGTAGTACCCTTTTTCTCGTTGAGACTTCTTACAAAATACTTCAAAATTCCTTAGAACTTCATCTTTATGACTTAAAAACATAACCCATGTAAATCGAGAAAAATCATCCACAATAACAAAAAAATTGTAACGACCCGACCGGTCATTTTGAGATCCAACGCATCGTTCAGCAGTTGGGGGTCATGAACAACTTCATTTCGGGTATTGTGACTTGTGTGTATGGTCAGAGTTGAAATTCAGGAGGTTCGGAGTTAAATTGAAAGAAAAATTCTCATTTCAGAAGCCTTAAGTTGAAGAAATTGAGTAAGACTGGAATTTTGAGTAAACGATCACGGAATCAGGATCCGAAGGTTCCAGTAAGTTCGTATGGTGATTTCGGACTTGGGCATATTTCCTGATCGGGATTTGGATAACCCGAGAGTGTTTCAGTGTATATTGTGGAAGTTAGCATTTTTGAAGAAATTTCCTAAGTTTGACTTGAAGTGCATTTTAATGATATTGATGTCCGTTTGGGATTTCGAGTCTGGGAATAGCTCCGTATGGTGATTCTGGAGTTGGAAGCGCAATCAGAAGTGAATTCGGATCTCCGGAGGTCATTTTGAAGTCATTTGGCTAAAGGTAGAAATTTGAAGGTTTTTGAGAAGTTTGACCGAGTGTTTGACTTTTTGATATCGGGGTCGGATTCCAATTCCGAAAGTTGGAGCAGGTCTGAAATGTCGAATATGACTTGTGTGCAAAATTTGGGGTCAATCGGACGTGATTTGATAGGTTTCGGCATCACATGTAGAAGTTTGAAATTTCAATGTTCATAAAGTTTAAATTTTAGTGTGATTCGAGATTTCGGCGTTGTTTGATGTGATTTGAGGCCTCGAGCAAGTTTGTATCATGTTTTGGGACATGTTGGTATAATTGGTTAAGGTCCAGAGGGCCTCGGGTGGATTTCGGAAGGTTAACGGAATGAATTTCGGACAAAAGAAAGAAGGAAAAATTGCAGAAAATTTCTGCTGCATTTTTTGGACAACAAATTGGGCGTCGAAGAGCTAACTTTAGTAGCATATATATAATAATCTATATAGAAACTTAAAAGTTGCAAAACATGAAAAATGTAGATCTTGCAGTCTAGTTTTCAGAAAACTAAACCATTTGTCATTTGGAGTTTTGTGCCACACGTTATGACCGGTTGAATATGGCTGGTGGAGCAGTTTCGTCAGAATTTTCTGATGCATGGAGCCGACTTTAGAAGCTCATATATCGGGATATATAAAGATTTATATGGTTTACAACCTATCAAATTAAAGCTATTCGAGTCTAGTTTCTAAATCTTCAAACCGTTTGTTATTTGAATATTTCTACAAGAAGTTATGGGTGTT
>ML274925.1:0-49364 GCA_005239495.1 Nicotiana undulata | reverse complement strand
CAATACCAATCACACAAGTATACAAGTCATGTCTATGCTACAACAGGGGAAAACAATGAGCATGTTGTGTCCTAGCTACCCGGACGAAGCAGTAATAGCCACTACGTACGGACTCTCGTCACTCGGTGCGTACGTAGCCCCCAAACAAGATCACATAGCAAACAAGGTTACCTAGAGGGACAATTTCCCTCTTACAAGGTTAGAAAGGAGACTCACCTCGATAAAAGCACTCCTCGGACAAAGGACCAGATCAAAATATGCGACCGAAATTCTGCAACTACCCTCGACAGCTCACAGCTAGACAAACATAGCATAATTGAATCAATTTATGCTCCAAGAATGAGAATTAACAAGAAATCCCAAAATATAGTATTCTTGAAGGTTTTTGAAATTTCGACCCCAGGCCCACGCGTTCGGATTTGAAAATTCTCAAAGGAATGAATTACCCGAAGCCCAAGGATCGTAATTACATAATTTATTTAGGAGTTCATGGCAAAGGGATAATTCCCTAATTATCAAAGCCCTAGAATTTTCAACCAAATTTCATGATTTTTAATATTTTAATAGATAACTAGTTAGATTTCCATAAAAATAAAATCCATGACTTTAGAGAGGGAATTACACTAACCTTGAGGAACGTGACCTTGGACAGCTTTTCCCTAGCTTTGAGGAGCTTTAATGGAGGTTGGGTATTGAAAATGAAGAAGAAAACCCGTAATTGGGCATTTAAATACTACCCAGGAAAAGCATAACTGCGATCGCGACACTAGGACTGCGATCGCGAAGGGCAACCGGACTGACATCTGCGATCGCATCAGAGGTCCTGCGATTGCGAAGAGCATCTAGTCTGACCTCTGCGATTGCGGCAGAGGTCCTATGATCGCGATGAACAAATTCACCCGGCCCAGCTGCGACTCAATACGATCGCGTGAAAGGGCTGCGATCGCGAAGCTTTGGGGCCCGGACCTATGCGATCGCAAGGGGAAGGCTGCGATCGCAGAGAATAATCAGCAGCCCAGCAAAACCCTTCTCCGCGATCGCGACCCACCTTCTGCGATCGCAGAGAAGGAAACCAGATAGAGAAATTTCTGGTTTTTCCAACTTAGCTCCCGGGGGTCTAAAACACCCCCGAGCCCCTCGGGACCCCATCCAAAAGCACCGGCAAGTCTGTATTCATGATACGAACTCACTCAAACTTCCAGAACATGAAAAGCAACAACGGAACTCGAAATTCAATCCCAAAACCAAATTATTCAAACTTAAGAACTTAAGAATTCTAGAATTCGCTACATTACGCCGGGCGGGTCTATACTACTCGGAATGACCCCAAATTTTGCAGACAAGTGATAAATGACTATTCGGAACTATTGACGGTATCAAAATTCCATTCGGACCCCGATAGCATGAAGTCCCGTTCCAGGCCAAATCCTAAACTTAAGGAAATCCTGATTTCCATTTCGAGCGCCGAAATGCTCCCAGGTCATCAGAAACCCGAGCCGAACATAGGCCCAAGTCCGAAATCATCATACGGAGCTACTGGAGCTGTCAAAACTTGATTCCGAGGTCCTTTGCTCAAAATGTTTACCGATAGTCAAACTTGGCGGAATAGGCCAGCCTAAAGGAACCAAGTGTTGCTAAACCATCCAAACCATTCCCAAATCCCGGACCACCCGCTCCCGCGAGTCATAAAGCACGAATCGCCGCTATGGAAGGTTTCATTTAAGGAAACGGGACCCTGATACGCAAAATGACCAGCTGGGTCGTTATAAGTTTCAAACCTAGAAATCATGCTTATAGGACTTAAGTTAGTACAGTAATTAGAAAGCATGCCTATATGGTCAAAAGGAAATACGAAGCTATGAAACATGTCTATAAAGGTAAAATCAGTTCTACGCCTAGAAGTCATGTCTATAGTATAATAACCATCACAATCGTAGATATCATGCCTATAGGATTCTATCAATTCTGAATACAATCGCCCCTGTAAATCACTTAGACAACATGCCTATAGGTATTAATAACAATTGTGGACTCTAAAGTGTGATTCCTTACAGCCTGAAAGGCCCAGATAGTACTGAATAAAATCTGTAGGCAAACAATAGGTCTTGTCATTCACCTTAATGAAACTGCTTCTATAAATCACTGCCTGCTTATTTCTCACATAGATATCCTGCCCATATATATATATATATATATATATATATATATATATATATATATATATATATATATATATATATATATATATATATATATATATATATATATATATATATATATATGCCTACAGATTTTATTCAGTACTATCTGGGCCTTTCAGGCTGTAAGGAATCACACTTTCAAGTCCAGAATTGTTATTAAGACCTATAGGCATGTTGTCTAACTGATTTACAGGGGCGATTGTATTCAGAATTGATAGAATCATATAGGCATGATATCTACGAGTGTGATGGTTATTATACTATAGACATGACTTCTAGGCAAAGAACTGATTTTACCTTTATAGACATGTTTCATAGCTTCATATTTCCTTTTGACCCTATAGGCATGCTTTCTAATTACTGTACTAACTTAAGTCCTATAAGCATGATTTTTAGGTTTGAAACTAGTTTCAATCTTATAGGCATGGTATATATTATTGAATTAATTTAACCATATAGGTATGGTATCTATTGAGCAGCAATACGGGCAGAAATTGTACATATTACCAGAAAATCAAACATTGAGGTGCTATAGGCATGATTGCTAACACATGTTTATTGGACAAGTTAATGCAACCTATATGAAGGATTTCTAATATGCAATAATGGTACAACACTCATATGATTTTAACAAAGATGATGTAAAACAAGATTAACAAAACAAATGAAACCCTATTGGCAGGATTTCTACCCGAATTACCCAAAGAAAATAAAGGCCCTTCCCAATTTTACTATACACCCCAGAATCTGTTCATTACAAACTTATTACAAGCCAGAGTAATGAATAAATTATATATTAGTAATAAGATAAACTATAGGGATCCTTCATTAGGCCCAAATAAACCTGGGAAACCAGGCCTTCAAACCAATCAACTTTATGGCTCATTTCATAGGGACAACATAGCCAAGAATGGGTGATTCACCCATAACACATATAGGACCAGGTTTCCAGTGTGTCAAAGTTCTCATGGGCCTAAAAGACCCAAGGAAATTCTCACACCAGAACCACATATTCAGAAGATGATTCACAAGAGATTGGTAACTAGTTCCCAGTGTGTAGGAGTTCATAGAAGTCTCACATGGACCCTGAGTAGTGCTCACACTGGGGTGGTTGAGAACCTAAGAGACTAAGAGTGGAAGTTTTAAAAGAGTGACAACAAAAGGAAGTAGTGACAAATTTTAAAATAGTGTTGTGTTCAGAAGAAACAAAGTTCAAAACATAGAATTGCATTCAGTAAAACAAGCATGGTTTGTAAAGTACATAGTTTGAAATAGGTTAATCCCGAAAAGAGACCGAATTATACTAAGTGAGCATGCTGACAATCAGGACAACCATTGTTTAATCATAGAACAACTTAGGCAAAACAGTAAGATCATCACATGAATTCAGAAGGATACCAGACATGTTACTAAACAAATTGACAGGGCATATGAACTCAGTAATAAATCTGTAAAGTTTGGATAAATTAACTAGCTACATGCTGGTAGTATCCTAAGAATGCAAAGTTCAGAACAGGTGCAGGATTAGCAAACAGTGCATGAGATAAGCTAAACATTAAGCTAGCTTCATATTATTCAAAATAACTAATCTTAAATTAACAATACTAACTATGGGATTAAAAGAGGATCGTGTAGACAGACAGAATCATGCTTAGAGAGGGATTTTAGACATGTTGGATTGTAAACACAGACCAGGAATACGTAAGAATGATGTAAAAAAGAATAGTCACGCACCAGTTAAGCGAGCAAAACCAGAATAATACCATAATATTTGGCCTTGGCTTTCAGCCGGCCAAGACTAGTAGTAAACGAGAGACAACAGAGAGTATAGAACCAGAAACCTTAAATTTTAGTGAGAGTATATAGTGTTCCAGTCTGTCCTAAAGGGGGGAGGGGTAAAGTTTAAATAGTGTTCAATTAAATGAACAAATAAGGAAGGAAATCAAACATATATAAATAAGGAGAGAAATTAATCACAGAATAAATAACGCAGGGTTCAATAAATTAACAGGGCATAATAGCATGTAATCAGTCGAGTAACACTCGGAATAAGGAAAATATCAATTAACAGGCAGTTTCAAGGTAAATAAGGTAAAGAAATAATAAAAACATGGTAGATTGAATGAAAATAAGGAAAATATTAGTCTTATATGAGAAAGGAAAAAGTATAAAAAAAATCAGCAAAAATCTTAAACCCTAATTTTAGGTAAACTTTCACAAAATCGGCAGAAACAAAGGCAAAGAGTCACATGCTGCATTGATGAACATAGACGGGAATATACTCAAAGAACACATAATCGAACCAGATTGGTCACAAAATAAAAAGATCTGAAACCCTAATTTTAGGTAAAATAAAGATAAAGATTATAATATTTTAGTGAAATGAACATAGACAAGAGTTTGTTAAAAAAGAAACCAGAATCGAACCAGATCTTAAACCCTAATTTAGGGCAAATAAAGAAAATTAATAGTAATAGGTAGATTTACGCATAATGAAGTGAGTATAAACGAGATAATGCTAAAAATCAATGTTTGAACAATTTTAGGTTTGAATCAAAGAGAATTTAAAACCCTAACCTTTAGCGCTAAGTAAGAATCCACAAGAGATACATAAAAAACCATACTCACAAAGAACACGGGATGAACACAAACGAAATACACCACATGTTAAGAATTTTGAACCAGATTTGGTTCGAATCTCTCAGGATCTGCCTGCCATTTAGGCAAGCCATTAGGTAATACCAAAATCGGTTAGCCAGTAAGGAGATAGGACCAAATAAGGTAAGGAATCATAGATTGATTCCATTCCTGGGTTAGAATCAGGGAGATTAATCCTGACGACGCTGGGTTTTGAGAGGAGAGGGGGAGGAGGATGATAGAGTTTGAGGGCGGCGGAGTGGGTGAAATAGGTTAGGGTTAGACGGGTAGGTATAATTAAAAAGGGTGGGGTGATGTGGGCCGTTGATCTTGAGAGATCAACGGCTGGGATTAAAAATTAGGCCGGGCGGGTTAATTTGGACGGGTATAGGCCTGGGTTAATGGATCTTGTACTGGGGTGTTGGGCTTGGTATTTTGGGCTGGGTAATTGGGTAGTGTAGGTCCGAAATTGAGTTTTTGGGGGGCTAAATTTTAAATACCCAAATTTAATAAATAAATAATATATAAAAATTACGAATAAATAACAAAGTTATCACTTGTGCATGAAAATGATTTAAAATAATTACTATACATTATAAAAATATAAAGAGGCATTTTCTTGTATAAATAATGTGATTATGCATATATATGGGGTATTATTGCAAAATATGCAATTTTAGCCTAATGATGCAAAATACAATTATAATAAATGTATAAAAAATATTTAAAGCTTAATATGGATATAGATGATGAAAAATTAAATAATAAATCATCATATAATTTATTTGAGATGCAATTAATAATTATTTATCTAATAAAATGCAGGAATAAATTTTTTAAAAGCCTAAAATTATGGAAAAATACTTGATGATCCTCATGCACTATTTTGAAGGTTAAAAATAAATGAGAGAAAAATTGGGTATCAACAGCTGCCCCTCTTTACTCGGGAAGGATGTAAGAGTTATCCGGTAAAGACATGATGACCAATTTTGACCGAATAGGGTAATTTGAAAATATAGGCCGCACTCTGGTTTCTGAGATTCCTACATATCCCTGGTTTTACACAAATCAGGTCGTATGTAGTTTTGGATCCAATGATGGAGTAAACCAATGGAATCGTTGCAAGAACGGACAAAATCTTCCAAGTAGGGTTAATTGGGGTTTGAAACGGTTATGGGTAAATTAGATTGGGTAGCAAATGATGAACATTTATGTTTGAAATAATTTGAAGGATGTGGATGGTAACAGGAGCCGGATTACTCCTGTTGGGATAACGGTTACTTCCCATCTGCAAATTTACAAAAATATACTGCAAGCACATATGTATAAATTATTGCGTAAACTTAGACATGATGCAAATTCCATTTAGACCATGAAGATTGTCTTTCGACCGTGAGGATGACGTCCATAGACCATGATGTCCCGGGCCATTAATTATGCGGTAAGGGATTCACAGGCCATGAAATGATGTTCTCGGGCCATGAAGATGGTGCCTCTCAACCATGATGCCTTTGAATAATGATGTGCAAGTTTGAGAGATCCTCAGGCCATGGCATGATGTCTTCCAGCTATGAGGATGATGCCTTCAGACAATGATGCCTTCAAATGAGTTGGCTATATTTCAGCCCATGAGGTTCAGAGATATGATGCTAAATGTGATAACACGATAGAGCTTAGTCTTGCATAAAGTAGAGGCCAAAGATTAGCTCGAGAGAAGAGAACAATGCAAGATTAAAATAGAGCAATATATGTGTTTATGCAAAGAGAGACAGTGCTTAGTCTCGTGCAAGATTCGGGACAATGCTTAGTCCCATGCTAGGAGAAGGAAATGATTAGCATTATGCAGGACTTGAGACAGAGCTTAGTCTCATGCAAGGGGAAGAGAGTGCTTATCCTTATGCAAATAGGGAGGTAGGGCTTAGCCTCATGCAAGGGATTGAGACAGGGCTTTGTCTCATGCAAAAATAAGGCAGTGCTTAGCGTTATGCAAATATGGAGGCAGGGCTTAGCCTCATGCAACAATTGAGACAGGGCTTAGTCTCATGCAAAGAGAAGGCAGTGCTTAGCCTTATGCAAGTGTGGAGGCAGGGCTTAGCCTCATGCAGGATTGAGACAGGGCTTAGTCTCCTGCAAAGAGAAGGTCGTGCTTAGCCTTATGCAAATAGGGAGGCAAGGCTTAGCCTCATGCAAGGGATTGAGACAGGGCTTAGTCTCATGCAAAGAGACGACAGTGCTTAGCCTTATGCAAATAGGGAGGCAAGGCTTAGCCTCATGCAAAGGATTGATATAGGGCTTAGTCTCATGCAAAGAGAAGGCATTGCTTGGCCTTATGCAAGTAGGGAGGCAAGGCTTAGCCTCATGAAAGGGATTGAGACAGGGCTTAGTCTCTTGCAAAGAGAAGGCAGTGCTTAGCCTTATGCAAATAGGAAGGCATGGCGTTTTCTCATGCAAGGACTGAGATAGATCTTAGTCTCATGCAAAGAGAAGACAGTGTTTAGCCTCATGCAAATAAGGAGGCGGGGCATAGCCTCATGCAAGGATTGAGACAGAGCTTGGTCTCATGCAAAGAAAAGGCAATGCTTAACCTTATGCAAGTAGGGAGGCGGGTCTTAGCCTCATCCAAGAATTGAGACAGGGCTTAGTCTCATGCAAAAAGAAGGCAATTTTAGCCTTACGCAAGTGTTGAGGAAAAGCTTAGCCTCATGCAGGATTGTGACAGGGCTTAGTCTCATGCAAAGAGAAGGCAGTGCTTAGCCTTATGTAAATAGGGAGGTAGGGCTTAGCCTCATGCAAGAATTGAGACAGAGTTTAGTCTTATGCAAAGAGAAGGCAGTGCTTAACGTTATGCAAATAGGGAGGCATGGCTTAGCCTCATGCAAAGGATTGAGACGGGGCTAAGTCTTATGAAAAGAGGAGGCAATGATTAGCCTTATGCAAGTATAGAGACAGAGCTTAGTCTCATGCAAAGAGAAGGCAGTGCTTAGCCTTATGCAAATAGGGAGGCAGGGCTTAGCCTCATGCAAGGATTGAGACAGGGCTTAGTCTCATTCAAAGAGAAGGCAGTGCTTATCATTCTGCAAATAGGGAGGCATGGTTTAGCGTCATGCAAGGATTGAGATAGAGCTTAGTTTCATGCAAAGAGAAGGCAGTGATTAGCCTTATGCAAATAGGGTGGCAGGGCTTAGCCTCATGCTAGGATTGAGACAGAGCTTAGTTTGAGGCAAAGAGAAGGCAGTGCTTAGCCTTATGCAAGTAGGGAGGCAGGGCTTAGCCTCATGAAAGAATTGAGACAGGCCTTAGTCTCATGCAAAATAGAAGGCAATTCTTAGCCTTAGGAAAGTGTGGAGGCATGGCTTAGCCTCATGTAGGATTGAGACAGGGCTTAGTCTCATGCAAGGAGAAGGCAGTGATTAGCCTTATGCAAAGGGAGACAGGGCTTAGCCTCATGCATAAGGGAATAGGGGTGACATATCCGGCAACCTTCATATTTGAGAGTCCAGAATATTTGGCATTGGCTTTCTGCCGACCATGACTAGTAGTAAAAAAGAGAGAACAGAGAGAGTATAGAACCAGAAACCTTAAATTTTAGTGAGAGTATAGATTGTTCCGGCCAAACCTAAAGGGGGGAGGGGAAAGGTTTAAATAGTGTTCAATTAAGTGAACAAATAAGGAAGGAAATCAAACATATATAAATAAGGAGAGAAATTAATCACAGAATAAATAATGCAGGGTTCAGTAAATTTACAGGGCATAATAGTGTGTTATCAATCGAGTAACACTCGGAATAAGAAAAATATCAATTAACAGGCAGTTTCAAGGTAAATAAGGTAAATCAATAATGGAAACATGGTTGATTGAATGAAAATAAGGAAAGTATTAGTCCCATATGAGAAAGGAAAAAGTATCAAAAAATTAGTAAAAATCTTAAACCCTAGTTTTAGGTTAACTTTAAAACAATCGGTAGAAATAAAGGCAAAGAGTCACATGCGGCATTGATGAACATAGATGTAACGACCCGAGCGACCGTTTTACGTATTAGGACCTCGTTCCCCAAATGAGACATCCCATAGCGGCTTCAAGTGATTTATGACTTGCGAGGACGTGTGGTTCGGGATTTGGAAGTGTTTAGAGTGTTATAGGAACACTTGGTTCCTTAAGGGTGACCTTTTTGGCCAAGTTTGACTTCGGTCAATATTTTGAGCAAACAACCTCAGAATTGAGTTCCGACAGTTCCATTAGCTTCGTATGATGATTTCGGACTTGGGCGTATGTTCGGGACGGGTTTTCGATGACCCAGGAGCATTTCGGCACCCAATATAGAAATACGAATTTCCTTAAGTTTGAAATTTGGTTTGGAACGTGATTTTATGTTATCTAGGTCCGAATAGAATTCCGAGAATAGTTCTGTTATGTCATTTATGACTTGCGTGCAAAATTTGGTGTCATTCTGAGTAGTATAGGTCGGTCCGGCGCATTGTTATAGAAGTCAAAAACTTGAAGTTCTTAAGTTATGATTCTAGGGGTTTTGGGGTGTGATTTTACGTTTTAGCGTTGTTTTGAGTGTTCCAAAGGCTCGAGCGAGTCCGTATTATTATTTGGGACTTGTTGGTATATTTAGACGGGGGCTCGGGTGGGCCCAGGTGCCTCTCGGGCACCAAACGAGGCTAAAAACTAGCTGATGCAACTGCTGGTGCACCTGATCTGGTGTGATTGCAGGTGCGGTTGCCCAGTCGCAGGTGCGGGGCCGCTCTTGCGGTCCCAAACATCGCAGGTGCGGCCCCAGGTGAGGCCCTCCTTTCTTGCAGGTGCGGTCTACCCTCCGTAGGTGCGACCCCAACCCCACTCGTCCAGCTCCGTAGGTGCGAGCTTTTGCTCGCAGGAGCGAGACCACAGGTGCGGTCCTCGAGCCGCAGGTGCGGAATCACTGTAGGCCAGGCAGTGTGTTCATTAAATACGGGAGTCTTCACTTTTTTCTCATTTTTCCTCCATTGTAAGACCTTGAAGGCTTTGAATAAGGGCTCCACGACCAACCACTGTAAGGTAAGTTAATTCTACCCTAAGTTAGTTTTAATTCATGATTACTAGTTAAAATTACTACTAAATTAGTGGAAAACCAAGATTTGGGTAGTTACTTAGGGTTCTTGAGGAGTTTGATGAATTACTCATTTATTGCTATGAATTCAAGTAGAAATCGTATATTAATGATCATTAGGCTATGGGTGAGTGATTCCTTCGAGGATTTTCGGAATTCGAGCGTGCGGGCCCGGGGTTGAATTTTGGGAATTCTTCAAGAATGTTGAAATTATTGAATAAACAGGATAATTTCCCTACTTTGAACATGAATTGACATACTTGTACAATATTTGGCTAGTTGCGAGTCCTCGGGTGTAGAGTTCGGAGTTTCGGGTGCATCCTTGGTTCGAGAGGTAGATTCGACACAATGTGAGTCTCCTTTCTAACCTCGTAAAAGGGAATTGTCCCCACAGGTGTTCTATATGCTGTGTTTAATTGTTTGGGAGGGGGGGTGCTACGGGCGTACAAAGTGACGAGAGTCCACACGTAGCGACTATTATGTCATGTCGGGTAACTTTAGGGCTCACAAGCATGATTTTATGTGCCTTATATGCATCTTTAGGCGTACTTTGAGTTGCTTATTATTCTTGAACTAGCATGATAATGGTGGAAGGTTGCATTCGAATTCCCAGTTAGTCTATCTATCTATCTATCTATATATCTATATGGTTTAGCCTCATGCAGGAATGAGACATGGTTTAGTCTCATGGAAAGAGTAGGCAGTGCTTAGCCTTATGTAAATAGGGAGGAAGGGATAAGCCTCATGCAAGGGATTGAAACAGGGCTTAGTCTCATGCAAAGAGAAGGCAATGCTTAGCCTTATGCAAATAGGGAGGCAAAGATTAGCCTCATGCAAGGGATTGAGACATGGCTTAGTCCCATAAAAGAGAAGGTAGTGCTTAGCCTTATGCAAGTAGGGAAGCAGGGCTTAGCCTCATGAAAGGTATTGAGACAGGGGTTAGTATCATGCAAATAGAAGGAAGTGCTTAGACATATTAAAATAGGGAGGCAGGGCTTAGCCTTATGCAAGGATTGAGACAAATCTTAGTCTCATGCAAAGAGAAGGCAGTGCTTAGTCTTATGCAAGTAGGGAGGCAGGGCTTAGCCTCATGCAACAATAGAGACAGGGCTTAGTCTCATGCAAAGAGAAGGCGGTGCTTTGCCTTATGCAAGTGTGGAGGCAGGGCTTAGCCTCATGCAGGATTGAGACAAGTCTTAGTCTCATGCAAGGAGAAAGTAGTGCTTAGCCTTATGCAAATAGGGAGGCAGGGCTTAGCCTCATGCAAGGATTGAGACAGAGCTTAGTCTCATGCAAAGAGAAGGCGGTGCTTTGCCTTATGCAAGTGTGGAGGCAGGGCTTAGCCTCATGCAAGGATTGAGACAGAGCTTAGTCTCATGCAAAGAGAAGGCAATGCATAGTTTTATGCAAATAGGGAGGCATGGCTTAGCCTCATGCAAGGGATTGAGACAGGGCTTATTCTTATGCAAAGAGAAGGCAGTGCTTAGCCTTATACAAGTAGGGAGGCAGGGATTAGCCTCATATAAGGATTGAGACAGAGCTTAGTCTTATGCAAAGAGAAGGCAATGCTTAGCCTTATGCAAGTGTGGAGGTAGGGCTTAGCCTCATGCATGATTGAGATAGGGCTTAGTCTCATGCAAGGAGAAGGCAATGCTTAGCCTTATGCAAATAGGGAGACAGGGCTTAGCCTCATTCAAGGATTGAGACAGGGCTTATTCTTATGCAAAGAGAAGGCAGTGCTTAGCCTTATGCAGGTAGGGAGGCAGGGCTTAGCCTCATGCAAGGGTTGATACAGAGCTTAGTCTCATGCAAATATAAGACAGTGCTTAGCCTTATGCAAATAGGGAGGCAGGGCTTAGCCTCATGCAAGGATTGAGACATGGCTTAGTGTCATGCAAATAGAAGACAGTGCTTAGCCTTATGCAAATAGGGAGGCAGGGCTTAGCCTCATGCAAGGATTGAGACATGGCTTAGTGTCATGCAAATAGAAGACAGTGCTTAGCCTTATGCAAAAAGGGAGGCATGGTTTAGCCTCATGCAAGGACTGAGACTGAGCTTAGTCTCATGCAAAGAGAAGGCAGTTCTTAGCCTTATGCAAAAAGGGAGGCAGGGCTTAGCCTCATGCAAGGATTGAGACAGGGCTTAGTCTCATGCAGATCCAAGAGTAAAAGTGAAGTATTCTTAGCTGACAATGTGTTTTGTGTATAGCAGTTGTGTCGTTGAGACGATGCCTATGATGATGACCTTTTTTCCTGCATCCAAAGAAAATTATTGAGTTTTGCAGGGGAGGTTGGTTTGTGCCCTTGTCTGCTTGCTCTGCTCCACTTTTCCCGAAGGTCCTGTTTAAGTCACTGTGGGTAGCGTTTGGCTAATAAGTAAAGTTTCTCTTCAAAAGCATACGTGTATAGTTTTCAAAGACATAGTAATATGAAATTTAGAAATCAGTTAGATGAACTAGTAACCGTGACATTATAAGAGACATTGCGACCTCCTTTGCCATAGAATTTTGAGGGTCCTCCTCAAAATTCTTCCCTAGTTAACTTGATGACCTTTTGACTGCTCTGTATGCTGCTGTTGGTTGAACTTGCTTCGGAATTTTGAGGGTCCTCCTCAAAATTCTGCCCCAGTTTTTTGATTGCGGGGAAAATGGAAATTTTATTGAATTGTGGCCGAACCCACAGGGCTGCCTACGTACCCCTCTTAAACTGGAATCAAGTTGAGCGTAGTTCAATTTACATCATATGAAGAAGCATAAATAGTTTACACGTAGTATCTCTTGACTGCATCTGAATTGATAGGTTTTGGCCAGATTTCTCCATCCATTTCTGCGAGTATAAGTGCTCTAAGCAATAATGCGCCTTTGCATTATCCATTCCTCACCAACCCAATGAGTGGTAACAGTAAGATAATCACAGTCATTACCACTCCTACCAATATCAGTAGTAATAGAAATGCGATTACTAATATGAGTAAATAAATAGCGCAAATATTGTTCATATTCATGTTTATATTTATAAATATCAGACTTTACGGTTGTGCGAGGCCATCCTTTATAAGTAGGATTAAAAATTCTTCTAATATAATGGACAAAGTGAGGGTTAGAGGGAAAACTATATGGTAAGCACATAACAGTAACCATTTTTGCCAATTCTTCACGATCTTTATTTGGATCGTAATATAAAATGCCACCGGTAACAGTGTTAATTCCCGGTTGAACTAGATTTGACCTGGTACTAGGGTTAACCTGAGTACCTACACTTGTCCCCTCTTGCCTAGATTTCATTTGTTGAAATCTAACTTTATCATTAGGGTGTTTCAGTATGTGTCTACTCAAACTACCCGTACCGCCACGGTTGTCATAAAATTTATGGGACATCAAGAGCCCACAAGTTTTACACTTAGCCTTATGTTGATCTCTTAGTTGAGTAAAAAAGTGCCAAACAAGAGATGTTTCGCTCCGTTTAGCATGTTGTCTATTAAAAGTAGGGGTTACTATAGGAGGGTCAGTCGGGGCATCATTTGTATTATTATCAGTTTGGTTAACAACGGGACTAGTAGGTGTATCATCTAAATCGGGTTGAGTTTCATCTAAATCAACATTTTCCTCATCATTTTCATTGATAGTTGGATTACCATAAAGAGCATTCATATATTCATCATTTAATTGTGAACCTGGTGTAAGATCATGTATAAATTGACTATCGGTAAATTGAAAACAAGGGTTATTACTATCAAGAATAATAGGTGAAGGAGGACGGGTAACAGGTCTACGTGGGGGAGCCGGGGGAGGAGTAGTAGCTTGACTACTAGATTCACCGACTTTAGATTTTCCCTTTCCCTTTCCCTTAAAACCAAACATTCCTTTCAAAGTCAAGTCCATATTAATTATAAGGAAAAACAAATTAAACAAACAAAACTATAATATTAAAACTTAGGAGTTGGAACGAGTTTACCGAATTGACGAACAATTCTTGAAAATTGTATAATGTTGAAGACTTGAAAACTTGAATACTTCAATTCACCAACTTCACAATTTTTCACAAATTGCAATAATAAAGTAAGCAATAGTAGAAGAAAATTAGAGATAAATTGATGATTTTATGAGTAAAAATGAAAGAATGAGGGGGTATTTATAGTTGAGAATAGGGAAAAAGTATAATTATAAAAAGTTTGGGGTTAAAACAAAGTTTGGGGGCCAAATGGCTATTTTTTAAACATGCCAAACTGCTAATTTAAGGGGCCAACGGCTATACCTCTCGGTAGTTTGAGTGGCTATGCCTAATTGCCTTTCTCAAGGTCAATTGGGTGTCAAATGTGCACAAGCAATATAGGCTCAAGTAGGGTTTTACTCTCTCGAGGTTTAACCCTTTAATTGGGACTATCAATTCTCATGATTTCATCCCAATTCCTTGTTGGGTTGATTTCCTAGACTCAAATCCTCTTTCTCAAGAAGAACTCAAGTCAATTGAACACCAATTGGTGTTTGCAACCACCAATTTTAACAATAAAACCATAAATCAACCCAAATATCCATCACCCATAAACATCTAAGCCCTAATTTAGAGATCCCATTAATTACCCACACTAGGGTTGAGCCACAACCCTAGCTAAAGGGTTTAGCTACTCATAATCAATGAAAGAATCACAGAAATAGAAGAAGTAAAACCCATATGATTAAATTATAAAATAAAATAGGAAGGTTCACTATTGAATTCGAGCTAAAATTGCTCAAAAATATGAAAAGAGACTATTCACGAGCTGCTCCCAATATCTGATACTCAGCGTAACCTAAAGAAAATACAAAAGAAGCTATTTATACCCAGCCAAAAATTTCGGACAAAAATACTCTTGCGGGGTTACCGCGGACCGCGAAGAATGGACTGCGGTCCGCGGTGGACTTTTGGCCTCATGGATTATGTCTCTGAAACTTCTTGACCGCGGACCGCGTAAAATAAACCGCGGTGCCCTTAGTCTTCAAAATCGGGTCCTCTGAATCTCACCACCGCGGACCGCGAAGATTGGACCGCGACCGCGGGGGTCTTTGCCTTTGAAAACTTCTTCTCTGAACCTCACCACCGCGGACCGCGAAGATTGGACCGCGACCGCGGGGGTCTTTGCCTTTGAAAACTTCTTCTCTGAACCTCACCACCGCGGACCGCGAAGATTGGACCGCGACCGCGGGGGTCTTTGCCTTTGAAAACTTCTTCTCTGAACCTCACCACCGCGGACCGCGAAGATTGGACCGCAGACGTGGTGGTCTTTGCCTTGTAAAGGCTTCTCTGAACTTCACCACCGCGGACCGTGAAGAATGGACCGCGGTCGCGGTGGACACTTGAGGTAGGCCTTTTGTTGTTCTTGGTACTTGTGCAAGATTCACTCCTTTTTGAGCAGATGTTTGACTGTTTGTCATCCTTTTTGGCTCAATCCCTGCAACAAGCACAACACGTAAGGCTTTGGGGCTATTTTACGTACGAATGTATCAAAAACTTAAGCAGTTAGAGTATAAAACAAGGTAAAATCCCTAGTTATCATCCATACACTGGTGAACCGAGTCAATATCCACATTAATGACAACACTCTTTTTGCGCCTCCGAGCGGGCTTTACTTTGTTTTGGGTGTCCTCGCCCTTCGAGGACCTTTTTCTTTTGCTATCATTTTTTGGCTTTGAAGACGAAGGTCCCACTTCTTCTCCAAGAGGGGGCGGCCTCGTCTCAAAGAACTCACCAATGCCTGCCATAGAAGAGTTAAGTCATATAGAAGAAAGGCATTCTTAATAAGGAAAGAAATATTGAAACACAAACCGTGGTGTTTTGCTTCCCACTTGCCCTTCGACAAGTCCCGCCACTTGCGTTTGTCATATGATGAAGTAGCATCTAGTTTATGAACCCAGTCCTCGAGGTCGAGGACCGCATTGGGCATCCACGGGAAAAGGGAAAGGAATATTATGTGACGCTTAGTAAACATTATGGAAAAAACTAAAGCAAAGAATTCCACTCACGTTCGAAGTTCCATTTTTCGGGGAACGACAGGAACTCCTTTGGGAATAACATCAATGGTCCTCACTCGGATGAACCAGCTCATCCAAACTCGATCCTTGTCTTCGTCGTTACTGGCAAAGAAGGACTTGGTTGTCCGGCGTTGAAGTTTGATCAAACCCTGAAAAAGTTGAGGTCGATATAATCGGATGATGTGGCTGAGGGTGAACTCGAGCCCGGCCTTTGCAACGAAGAACCTCATCATTATTACTATCTGCCAAAGGACAGATGAACTGCCCAGGGTGACTTGATATCTTCGACAAAATTCAAGCACGAGCGGGTCGAGGGGACCCAACGTAAAAGGGTAAGTGTACACACTTAAGAATCCCTCTACGTAGGTTGTGATGTCCTCCTCACGGGAAGGTATTTGCAACACGACCTTCTCTTCCCAACAACACTCTCTTCTTACAGCATCGAGGTATTTTTTCACAATTGAGCTTATGTACCTCGAGGCATGCTCACGACTGCCGGGAACGTCGGGAGGGTTCTCGACTGTAAAGTCCTTTTTAAAGAACAATTGTTCGGTACAATCTCATGGAGCGCCGGCGGTTTGCCACCGACAGTACGAGAAGTAGAAGAGGTGGTTCCTTCTTTCCAAGGAATGGACTTTGAAGTTTTCGCCATCAATTTTTAGAAAAAGAAGGAAGAAATGAGTAAATCGTGGAGGTTTCTAAGCTGATACGACGGAGGAACTGGTGGCGGAAAAGGGGCTTAGAGAGGAAAATAGGTGTTGTAAAGCGAAAAAGTTCTTAATGAGAAGTGCAAACGAGTATATATAGAGAAAGTCGGCGACCGTTCATTGACACTGATGGTCGACCGGCTCTGACATGCACTTAATGATTTTGGGAAAGAGAACGGACGGGACGCTTCAGTCATTTCAACGCTTATGTCATGGGAATGACGTTACCATCAGGGACTTCGGAAATTCAAAAATTCAAATCGTTTCTTGTCATTTCATTCTAATAAACGCGAGGACTATCTGTATACGGTCGAAATCGGGGAGCCTAGTTTCAAGGATCTAGCTGCTACCTCAGGATCGAGTTCGGACAACTCGAAATGGGGGTCAAGCCTGGCTGGAAAGTGCATACCTCGAGGGAACGAATCGAAGGCCTGGCACGGTCTACCTCGAGATAGTACCATTTCGATGACACCCAAGAAAGAGCGGTAATTTCTCAAAGGCACGACGATCAGGGCGTAAATTGTGGGATAAGATTTGTAGGAATTAGTACAAATCCGTACTAGGTTGTTATACAACTGTACCAATAGAATCCTTTACCATAAGTAGAAATGTACCATATTAGGGTTTTCCCCTCCTATATAAAGGGGACCGCAATCATTTGCTCACTACTGGCAAAAGAATATTCTATCTTATTTTTCTCGTTTATCATGCTCCATAATTGTTTTTCAACTTTATTGCTCTTGCTTTATTATCCTAGCCCACCTCGAGGCCTCCGAGAATATCGAGGTCCCTATTGCTCTAGCAACACTAGTTTGGTTCATCAATTCTTCTCACTTATACTTGATATTACTTGTTTATACACTAGTATTGGAACACGTATCTTTAGAACCACAAATCAAATTTAGTTGTTACTACTATTTTCGAGGTAAACACGAAGCTACTTGATGACCTTAACCAACCGAACGGGACGCTAATTCTCTAAACGACCGGTCGAGTCGTTAGAGTTGTTCACTTGCACAATTCATGTGGAATAATTAAATCATTAACTTCTTGTTGATTTGCTTAATGATGAATATGTTAATGGAAAAGAAAACCAGGCAACCAAGTCAACAAATCTAAAACAGCTCAGGTAAAGATCATACGAAAATTATTGATAGAACTTATTAATGTAAAACATATCATCAAGGATTAAAATAAAAGTTTATAGTTTTATTATATTCAAATATAAAATGATATTCTTCTTTTCAGAACGAACTATAAATATACTAAAATAAAACAAAAAATTTACGGTATTTCTTTGAAACATTTATTTTTTCAGTAACCAACCAATCATATCTGACGGTCATGACGGTGATCACTTGCATTTTTTTGTTACATAGAAAGGCCAATAAGTGAGTCGAGGAGCAGTCGTCCAGTTGGACAATTCATTTGGAATAATTAAATCGTCGACTTCTTTTTCATTTGTTTAATGATGAATATGTTAATAGAAAAGAAAACCAGGCAACCAAGTCAACAAATTCTAAAACAGCTCATGTAAAGATCAAAAGAAAATCCTCCTCAACCCTCCCCTCCCCCCCTCCCACACACACACACAAAAACAAACAACCACTCCTATTTTGATACGAAAATTTCCAATTAAAGACCAATTCTTGATCATATTAATCAATTCCAAAGAAACTCCCGCTAATTAGTGTTATATTATGGATATATTCGTACTAAATGTAGTTCTATTTTGTACTAATTATATAGAACACAAGTAGTTAAATAAGGACAACCGCACAACAACAAACTATTCGGAGCGATATCACAAAATCCATCCACCAACTTTCTCCTTCTCTTTCCTCTGTTTCTCTCTCTCTCAAACGCAATCTCTTCTAATTTGCGAAACATTCTGTTTTACCGTCGGCTGGGAGAAGAAGAGGAGGGAAAAAATTCACAACCTTTCCCTTCCCCTCTCTCTCTTCTCTCTCCCCCCAAAAAACTATGCAATTATTCCGAGCCTCCTTGTTCATTAACCAAATAATCCCGTTCCCATCATCACCTCCGTCACCGGCACGGCGGCCGGGACTTCAACGTCCTCCGCCATCATCCACCGATGAGAAAGCTCCTCCTCTCGTCCCCTCCGTTTGATGGCTTGGGGGCATCCTCCTCCTCTTTCTCACGCTTAATTTCAGCTTCGCCCTTTTCATCCCCTGCTCCTTCCCCTTCCCCATTCGAATTATTATTAACAGATCCAACTTCAAAACCCACAGTCCTCATTCCCGCAGTTCCAATTGCAGACGGCGCTTCTGATTTTTCCACCATTTTCTTTGTTCTCGGTATTCTTCTCCTTTCTCTTTTTTCATTCGCTTTTATCTTTCACCTTCGAATTCGATCACGTCAGTTACCTCATCTTCAGAATTTCAATTCTCTTTGGGCCGTGAGATTGCTCCTCGTCCTTTTTGCTTCTCTTTGGGCTGTAAACGAAGTGCTTCGTTTACCATTTATTCGACGGAGATATCTTTACCATTTTTTACCATCTTTGGCCCTCCATCAACAGGCTGATCTTTGTAAGGTTCACGTGGTTCTCTCTTTGGGAATCTTCGAACCCGGTTTCCTTATTACCCTTCTTTTTTTGGTCAACGAATCGATCAAGACACAAAATCCTTTTCGAACGTGGGGTGTTGTTGTTGTTTGCTTAGCCTGCTCTCCTATTCTTCTGCTACAATCGTTCTTCGTGTTCTTCTCGCCATTGGAAGCACAATTGCCCACATTTATGCATGCAAGTTCTTACCTTTCGACCGATCATTTAGGGAACAAGTCGGTACTTTGTACCTACCCTTTGTTCAGTTGCATTGTCTTTGGAGCATTCAGCATTGCTTATTCGTTAGCATTTTTGTTGTCATGCTGGAGGGTTGTGGCGTTTGTGATCAACAAGAAAATTCGGGTCCGGTTGAACATGCTTGCCACATCGTTCATGATATTGTTGCCAATGCAGATACTTTGCTTAGGATTGTCGCCGTTGTGGCCGCCGGAGGATCCTACACACGGATATGCTGTCCTGGCAATGGACCTTGCGGTTGCATGGTGTGTGGTGATTGGGGAGGTGATTTTGGTAATCAAGCCAATTGCGGATGCATTAGCTGCCGGTGGAGCATGTTGCCCCTGGAGTCCCAGAAACAGGTCTGTTGTGGATTTAGAGTAGACGCAGCATGTCCAGTCGACCTCAAAGGATTAAAGAATCATCTTAATATGTATACTTTGAGTTCATCTCTATCATTACCGTTAGTAATATTTTATTATATTTGTTTTTATGTGAACAAATCTACAACTTGAAATATAATGAAAGGTAACTTTAGTCCATAGTAAAATATAAAAAGTGTATTTTTGTACGTCTAACCCAAAGTAATTTGACGTATAGTCTACCCTTAAATCCTTAATGTTAAGGCAAGTATGATTAAGACATTTACTAACGACCAACTTATGAACAAAAGTATATTATAAGGTTTAATACAGTCGATGGAAAATTTAGACATTATCCCCTGCACTTAATTAGGATTATATACATGAAGGAAAATCAAAATGAGTTGCTTGACACTATTGATTTATTAATGTTGTTTAAAAGAGAATGATATATATATATATATTTAAAAGAGAATGATATATATATATATATATATATATATATATATATATTTGGAAACAACCTAACTTTAAAACTTCTATTTTATCATGCATACACAAATGTTATACTATGTTTTAAGTCTATATGTTTGTAAAGTTGTATATAATCACACAAATATTTTGACTTATTTAAGACCATAAATTATAAAAATCTTAATTTCTTTTTTAAATTGATCCGTGTCAAACCATAATCGAATTAATTTGCTAGTTGCAGATCAGGACGTCCTAATGATGATGGGAAGAGGGTGTACGATCAGAATCAATAGCGATGAGGAATGGCCATGGTGACAGGTGAAGGACATCGTGGTCTCTTTCCGTCATTGTTTTTCAAGAGAGATGAGTGGGGGCATTTTTGTCGATTTCAGTGTGTAAATGCTTTGGTTCATCAAAGCATAGAGGGGGTTATTTTGTAAGTTACACTCGATATATTTATTACTCCTCGGAGGAAAATGTGTACAGCATACGGTTTGATATTCAGCACTTCCTTCTGCCATCTTTTCCAATTGTACAAATCATATTTTTTCCTGATACTTAGTAAAGGTCCATAGCTTCAGAGAAAAAAATATCTGTTAGTATAAAATGGCGAACCAATTTGGTCTCAATATGGAGAAAAGTACCAGCGAAGGAAAACCATATTAATCTTTCCCTTTTCAGGTCTAAAACGTCAATTCTATCTTCTTTTTTTCTCCTTTTGGGGCGCGGGCGCATATCTGCGCATATCTATTTATCTATATTATTATAAATTATAAAATCACAAATATTTCGTGTTAAATGTTGAACGACGAAAATATTCTCCAAATATTAATCGGTTTTATTAATTAGATATTTCCATAATATTAATGTACAAAAACGTAAAAGTATTCCATTAGTTATTGAATCCAACTCAAAATCTCTTATATGATAACTAAACCTTTATAAATACGTCCTTTATTTTAGTTTACCACTTTAAACAGATTTATGTTAGAAGTCAAGTAAATTTAAGAGTCTTTTATGTTTAAAAAAAAATGTAAATTAGAATATCGATTTGAAAATCAAACATAAATCGTATTATCTACAAACACCCATTCTTCGCAAGGATTTATGCTCAAAATTCATATCTACAGATATATCAATTTTATTTTGAATTATTTTTTTTCCAACCTATGGATGGATATACATCCTGAATACTTATTGAGTTAAAAAAACATTAAATAAAAAATAAATTAATGACCTTCAGTATTTCACTTGGCCATCTCTTTCACCCTATTTGATTTTCTCTTTCTTACATTTTCTTCTTTGAACAGTATTTGATTTAGATAATTCACTGACAATGGGTATCTATTGAAGCAATGATAAAAATATTCTTGAGCATAAGGGAATTTTAAACGTTGACAGTAACTAATAACATTTTTTTAACTCCTTTAGTATCATTTTTTTTGTGCGTAGTTGATTGGGTTAAACAAAATAGGGATATGAAATTGGACATAACTTCTTAGCATGACCGTGTTACTAAGAAGTAAGGCCCCAGAAAGCTGGTTTATAATTAGTAGCAATCTGAAGTGCAGTGTATTGGGATGAAAAAAATCTTGGTTTTGGAAAAAAACATATTAGAAACTAGAACAACGTAAAATCATGTTCACTCAAAAGTACTTAAGATCATACAAGGTTCTTTATTTTATTTTTTTGATTTTTTTTACCATATATTAAGTTAACTTTTTGTTTATCCGAATAAAATAATGGACCTAAAATCTACGTGCAAAGTACGTACACAGAGACTAGATAAAAGCACGAAGACCCTTAACGAAATATCGTTCGTCTTTTTTGTTCCTTTAAAATAGAATTCATACAGGATAAAATTGTAATTTAGTTACTTTCCTAATATTTAAGATTTTAAAATCAACTAAAACTTTGGTTATTGTTATAAAACAATAAAAGAAGAAGAACAATATTGCAGAGAAAGAGAGAGAAAATTCTTATTGAATTTTGGGATGAATTACAATGGAATTGGACCCCTTTATTTATAGGAAAAGAGTGACTTAGCCACCAAGTAAAATCCCTAAGATCTCTCTAAAATATAGACATTCACCATAAATAAAATTCTATTTATAACACTCCCTCTTGAATGTCTATTCAACAATATGTGCCTCGTTAAAACTTTAACTAAAATAAAACCTAGTGGAAAAAAATTCTACTAGAGGAAAAAGAGTACACATGTTTAATAATACGCCTTTTGGTTGCCTCGTTAAAAATCTTGCAAGGAAAACCCAATGGGACAAAACCTTGTGAGGAAAAAAGAGTGCAACGCGCATTAACTCCCCCTGATGAGAGCATCAATTCACATCCTTGAGCATTCGCATCCCAATCTTGTGCACTAGCTTCTTGAAGGTTGACGTCACCAGAGATTTGATGAATAAATCATCTATATTATCACTTGAACGAATTTGTTGCACCTTGAAATCATCATTCTTGTATATATATAATGTCGTGGAATAGCTTTTTCAATATCTCGAAAAAATTCCCGTTATCACATTATCGTGTTTATAGCTATAGCAAGATACATATGTGCACAAATAGCACTTATAATGTGGTACTTCATGACCAAAAATTGTATATGCTTTAAGCGATTTAAATCCTTCAAGGATTGTCATATAAGTTAAGTCATATAAGCCATATGAATGGACTTTAGATGCATATTAAGTTTTTATGTCTAGACATAAGATAGATAAAAGTGATTGCATACCATTGACTTTATACTTTCAAATGTTTGAACTGCAGGTCCAAAACTATATGTCTTTCATATGAAACAAATTCTATTCGAATTCTGTCTCTTTCATTTTGCCAATATTTTTGTGTTCATATTTAACAGACTGAAGATCCTTGTGTATACTTATCGCTATGAAAGATGTCGTCGATGAACATTTTATATCGGTTCCAATATTTGTTTTCATAAAGACATAACATAGAGATCTCTTCATAAATATATTCAGGTACCTGAATCTCCCCTGAGATTTTATGAAGTGTTATGCCATGTGATCTTCTAGATCACTTGCCTCCTTTATTATGATTATTTTGATCATTTGCTCATCTTTTTATCAAGAAGTTTATTTGAAATCGATTTATCTATACGCTTTAAGTGTACCATAGACTTTGTCCTTCTAGGACTTAATAAGAGCATTTGCAATGAGAATATAGTTACTTTTTTTTGGGTCAGCAAATGCGTCTGGCATGCTTTGCAATATACTGCAGATGAATTATCTATTTATGAACTTCAAGTTCATATTATCTTTTCGAGGATCTAGATGTACAAATGATAATTCATTCCACGTAACTTTTTTCTCAACTGTTTATCATATCTTCCCCTCATGTTAGAAAAACTAACTTTCTTCCTCAATTTTGGAAACCCATCTTTGTTGTTATGGTGTTAATCAAAATATACACCGCACATCAATAATAATAAGATGGAATTATTTGGTTCCTGGCCCTGAACCATTTGTGAGGGGAGAATGTAATATACTTTCGTATATAACGTATATCAAACTGATATAGATAACTTTGTTCTCATAAGCAATTGTTTAGCTATTAAGTGGAGGCACTCAATAAATCATTTTGCTAAACCAATTGTGATGTAAACCAACTTATCAAGATGAATTATCTTGAATAGACAATATGGAAATTATGCTCTAAATTAAATTATTGAGCAAGTTACCTCGCAATCACCATGTTGCAGGTTAACCATCTCATAGATGCATCTTCTATGGTATACATGGCAAGTGAATGGGCCCATATTCACACACTACTGGAAATGCAGACTTTTTCCACAGCATAATCGCTAGGAAATCTGTGTGAAATTTCAATATTCCCACAACATTCCCAGGGGAGACGCTTGGTGGAAAAATGGCTTATGGGAAAACAGTTTCCCACAACATCCGTGGGTAATTCCCAGCGAGTTTTCCACAGAGGGTTTGGTGGGGTCACCTAGTGTAATTTCCCACGAACGTCGTGGGAAAAATAAGAAAATAAAATAATTTAATTTTCTTAAGTTTCCCACCGAATCCATGAGAAGTATTAAAAATTATTTAGATTTTTTTTTATTTTACCCACAGAATCAGTGGAAAATATTCAGATCATATATGAACATTCCCACGGAAATCAGTGGGAAATATTGAAACTGCGGAAAAAAAATGCACAAAATTCCCACAGAGTCGGTGGGAAATCCGTGGGAAATGTGAAAAATATTTTCATGACCAAAATTTTTTTTTTAGAACTACACCACCTGCCAAACAGAAAGTACAACCAATAATACAAGACAAAATACAATTAAGCATTCAAATACTAAATTCAACATGCAATCCAATTCATTTCATAAATAACTAGTCAATCCATTTCATAATTAATCCAACTAATCCAAAAGTAGAACAAAAACTCAAAAAATCCAACATTCAATATTCATTATCCAAGTACCATCTAAGACAAGCTAATAAAAGAAACTACTCCTCAGTTATCATCAGATGTTGGAGAACGGGGCACAGAAAATGCACCAGATGCTAACAGGGAGTTTATCTGAGACTTGAGACTTTTAACATCGCTAGTGACAAGTCTTAATGCATCGTCCTTTCGCCTCATTTCTTCCTCCCTTCGTCTTTCCTCTTCCCCTCTTCTCCTATCTTCTTCCTCCCTTCGCTTTGCCTCTTCTTCCCTTGCAGCCCTTCCTTGAAGATACAACTCTGTAATCTTTGCTACCTTCCTATTCAGTTGTTCAAACTCATCCAAATCAACCGAGCAATATGACGAAGAATAAGAACTGTGAGCACGTAATTTTTACCTATCGTATAATCCTACAAAAATCTCACTAAATTAATTAGTTTTACAGATTTTTGTTGAATTTTAATGCTATTTGCGAACTTATTTTTTTTACATTCACTACAACAAAAAACCTTTTTAGTGGCAATTATTTGGTGTCAATAAACTAATTACCGCTAATCCATTTTATAAAGCTCAATGTTTGTGGCAATTAAACATTTGTTGGTAATAATCACGTCTTTACCGGTAACTAAAGATAATGGCCACTAAAGTTAATAATCTTTTACCACTCCTATTATTTTAGATCCTTCCTCCTTTTTCCCCTAAAAAGATGTTTCCTTTAAAGAATACTTTATTTGTCTTTACAAACAATTTACTCAGTTCTTCATTTCTGCTAAAGATGTGATTAGGGCAGTTTTTCGGCCGATAAAGGTTTTTTGCCCTAGCAAACTATTCAATTCTTTCCGACGTAGATTTGTGCGACATTGACCTATTCTCCGTCAAGCACCCTATCTATTTCTCTGTTGAAAATGACACGTAAGTTTTTTTTATTTGCTATCCTCACTCTCTTTCTCGAAGCAATTGGTGTAGTATTTTGCAACATAAACATTTCTTCATCTTGTATATGATATGAACTTGACTGCTTGTGCATTTTCATTGGTTTTCTCATGTAAGTCTTCTTTATTGTTTTCCAGATGAAAGGTTATTTAGCACATTTGGGTGAGAAATCTCAATTATAAGGTTTTTAGGACTACCCATTTTATTACTTCTTTAAGAGCGTTTATTTCATTTAGTGTAACTCTTGATAGGACTTGATGTATTATGTCCTGACATGTTTAATTTTACTATTTTTGATTTCCTATCTTTTGACTTTAGGTTTGGAATAGTTTTAATTTTTTTAACTTAAATTTGTTTTTTCTCTAGGTAGAATGCACCCGTATAATTTTAGGAGTAGTTACTTCTCTTACATGGTTTTATAGAGATGCTCGATGAATAGATCAATTTATAATATTTTTCTTATTATATAATGGGTATATCAAATTCTATGGTAAATAAGGGAATTCCTTAAGCTGATCATTAGGTATTCCAAATTTAAGAAGAAGTTAAAGGAATATAACTTCACAGTCATCTTTTTTCGCAGCTCTTACTGTCACATCAGAGTTACATGGCTCTTGATCTATGAAATTATTAGTTAAATTGGTAGTGTATTTGAAGGTTGTCTATGATATATTACTTGTGGAACATTAGAGAAAACTTCATTATCATTTAAGATTGTTGAAATTTAAAGTTATTTGTTGCATCTGTTTCAAAATACTTGGTACTTTATCTTCTTGGTGTTGAAATTGCCTTTCGATGCTGTGACTTTTTAAATTTTTTACCGATGTATATAAATTTAATTTCATAACCCTTACATCGCACCCTTAGATATTATGTTTTATCATTTCTAACAAAAGAAAAGGTATGTCGTTCAAAACCTTTGTGATTTTTGTTTATCAGCGACATAAGCCATTGTATTTTGAATTAAGTCCATTCTAGTTTTTGATCAATCGACTGATTAGCAATGTGCAGAACCTGCTTACATTAGCAATGTGCAGAAATTGCCAAGAAAGCCTTAGAAAATTGACTATGGTTATCTTATGGTGTTGTACAAAAATCTTAAATAGTCTCTTCAACAGTTCATTTCTCATTCTTTTATTTCCTGACCTCATCTCGTCCATCGGTTTACGCAGACAATTCAGAAATGCAGTTGCTCATATTGAATAGCTGATTCTTATGGACTTCAATATAGAATAATGGACTTTGAATAATTTTACATAGATGATTAAGTGGTCATCAACTAGATTATGTATCGAAGAGCTTGTATCGGTAAGTTTCTTCTTGTTTCAAATGCATTTTTCAGCTGTCGTGTTAGCGTCGTACATATACTCTAAAAATAATAACTTCTCTGTATTTAAATGAAAGGATGGTCTATCAGCATTATCAGTTGGAAGTTACTTCTACTATTAGTCTTGTATGATCAATTAATACATTATGTATTTTTTTCTTTTAGTCTGTTGTCACTTCTTTAGTGACAATCGTCCTTATTTGAACTTTGAAATAGTGTCCATCTTTCTAGGATTGAACACTTTATCACTTAACTCCATATAGCTCCTATATCTAAACAGAAATGAATTTGATATTTAAAGATACTAGATTTTTAGTGGCTTCCATCTACTATATGCACACTATCTCTAATTTATTTATGTTTGCATACAGACGTGCATGGTTTAGTCCAAAGCAGTGGGGTCAATTGAAACCCATTGCTAGTGGATGGTTCTGTAATTTGAGCTCACTCTATAAGTTCCAATCTTTTAAGTAAATTCTTTCTGACATCTGATCATTCTATAATGTAAACAAAGTTTTTTCCATGCTAACCAATGGAATTTATTTTTATGAAAATGTATAGAGTTATTAAATTAAACATTTTCCATGGTCATCTTAATAAAGTGGATGCTCTCGAACTGCGGAACAAATAATTTTCTAAGCTTAACCTTGTATAACATGTCCAGAAACAAATAAGATAAGAAGCACTAGATTTTGTCTACATCTCTCCCAAAAAATTAGAGACCCTTTATTATTTTCTATTTACATTTGATAGATAACGTAGCTTAAAAAAATTTGTTGTGGTGCGGTTTCATAATCTTGAGCATGTGATGCGGAGGACTGGAAGGGTCTAGTATATTATGCTTTGAGACATGCGGTCATTTGATGTTCAAAAGGCTCTCCGTGTCTAATATTCTAAAGGCTCTCCATGTTAGGAAGCTTACCATCACAAGAACTGAAGCATCTACGAGTATTCAAAACTTGTCTTTTTTACCTTAAAATTATTTTCCTACTTCACACATGACTTAAAAGTCTAAAGCATAGAAGTTAATAACAATGTTTCATATTCATTCAGTATGTCGATTTTCTGTTATTGGTTAGACTCAAAGGAACTAGTTCTTCCATTATATCACAAACGTGTTGACGTCGGGCTTCAGATATGGGCCTACAAGTATATTATGTTTAGCTTTCCCAATTAAAAGTTCCATCTTCTTAGTTGAACTTGATGAATATCACATTACTTTAATGGATAATATTTTGTGTAAATCTAATGCTTCTGAGTTACTTAGAGAAGTTTTATTTTCATTATATGAGTAAGATGCATTTGTGCCTACTTTATTCTAAAGCATAATTCACTACATTTGTACTTTTAACAAGAATCATGGATGTTTCTTTCATTTGGGCTATGGTTGTATCTGGCAGTGAGCGTCAAACAAGCTTGGTACAGTGCTGCCAATTGGTAGTGGTTGTGTTCATTCTTTGGAGCTCTTCTTTGGAGCTCTTCTTTTTAGATCTTTTAATTTTAACCTTGTGAAGCTCCTCAAAGGTTGATTCAGAGCTGCAAGAAGGTTGAACTGTAAGTTGGTTGACCTATTATTTTGGTGCACAAATGGATATTCAAGCTGGAATTACTTGTGGAAGACTTTAATTATAGTCAAGAGTTGAAGAGATACTTGCTAAACTTGAAATGTAACTGAATTCAAAAGGCTATGTTTTCTCTCCTATGTTGTTGCCGCTTTGAAACTATGTATAGAAGTTTTTGTTCTGGATGTAATGAAATACATAGTGCTTTTTGGAATTGATAGTAGTTTGTTATTATAAACTTATGTGTATTTCATTTAAATTTTTTGGTCTACGTATTATTATTTTGATAATATCTAGATCAACTTGAATAAAAAATAGGCAAATATCTTTTGGCATTAGAATTGATGGAACAATGGATCGTTGTCATCTATAAACGACTGATAACGGTATTTTAGGAATAATTTTAATCGCTAATATCATTACTATTCCCGCTAAAAGAAGGTAATTTTACCAGCAATTAATGATTTTTGCCGGCAATAAGCAGCGTATGATCTAACACTTCTCTTTGGGGGATTTAGTGGCTACTATAATTGCCAGTAAATAACGGCCGCTAAAGTAAATAGCTTTTAGCGGCAATAATTTGTGTCTTTACCAACAATTGATTGAATTGCCGCTAAAATCTTTAGCGACACTGGATACACCGGCTAATAAGTAATTTCCGGTAAAGGTGTTAGCGACAATTCTTATTGCCGCTATACGTAAAATATATTGCCGTTAAAAACCATTTTTGTTGTAGTGATTGTNCCTTAACTCTACCGGCCGGAAATCGCCTCCGGCGGCGGAGTCCTCCAATCGACCCCATTTTTTAACCAAATGATCCCCATGTCCCCCGTAATCCCGTCCCACCAATGGTTTCTTTAAATCACCGGTCGTTTGCAAGATTTTCCAGATCTGAGAAGCTGTTGGGACCTTAATCGTTGCTAATGACGAATCGAAGCGGCTCTGTGACTCAAACTCACATGAGTCGATGGCTCATGACAAAAGCCGTCGATTCATGTGAGTAATGGTCACTTTTGGAGGTCGCCGGAGTCCGGCCAAACTCCGACAAGTCGTCGGAGTTCGTCCAAACCCCCTCAAACGGGTATTCCCTCTCCCCCTTTCTATTATTCCTTGTGCTTTCTGATTGATAACACAAAATAGACCGTCCGATTTAATTGTTGTTTTTCTCTTTTTATTTTATCACTGTTTCTTTTCATTTGTGTTACTTGTTCATGCTTGATTAATTTGAAATCTTCAGAATATATTTTGATAAAACATTCTTCCTAGTTTAGACTATTTCATGTGTATATGTTATTCCTTGATCCGCTTTAATTAATCATGTTCTATCGCATGGTCTGCAATTAGCTAAACCATTTTTTTTTTTAGGTTTTCTAGTTTATGATTCTGAGTGTATAAGTTGATAGGCTCCTTGCTTTAGATGAATGACTGCGGTTTTGAAGTTTACATGATATTTCTGCATGTTTTGTTTGTTTCCTCTTTCAGCTTGTTTCTTTTCAAAAACCCCATACACTGATTTTAGATAATAGTTCTAAATACTGAAATTAGCTCTAGCCTCCTGATCTGATGTGAGTTGTTAATCATGTAAAGTCTCATAGAGATTCTTGATAGTCTACTGATTTCACATAATTCAATCGACTCTAGTTTATTTGCTTAAATTCTGGATTGGCTCTATTCCATTCTCTTTTGCCAAAGATATATGTTCACTCAATTTCCACCTTAGTCTAATTGTATAGGTTCTAGGTTTACCTAAAATAAGGACTACCTAAATTAACATGCTTAAGGTTCACATACAAATGACTCCAATTAACTACTGACCTTGGTTATGTCATTCACCTAAAGTTTTGATTAATCAAGTAGTTATAAATTGATTAGGAGTTGATTATACCTAATACTTAAAACGAGTTAGTTGATTTGCGACTTCAATGAAAATCAGAGTTGATCACTCAGTTTAAGCTAGTTAACTATAATTGCTAGATAATCACTATTTGAAATTGTTTAAACCCATTAACTTAATTAACTACTATTTTTTTTAATGATTAGTCAATTCGAGTAAGCTAATTAGACAATAAGGGATTAATCACACTTAACTAGTAGACCTAGTCAAAAGTTAAAATAATTAAGCTAACAACTTAGTTGACATAAGTCTTAGATAACTAGTTAAGACCAATTAACTAAGTTTAAGAACAAATGGTTCACTTAGTCTCACATTTAAATGATTTCAACTCCTTCAACCTAGAAACTAATTTGGGTAGCCTTTTAAGTAATTAACCAAAGGAAAAATCTGTTTAGGATAATTAATTTAGGTTTCATTAACTAAAACAAGTCTTTTAACCTAAGTTAAGAAAAATGGGTTGACTAACCTTAACTAAGCCTAATTAAAACTGATTATTAAATAATTTAAACCTAGGCTTAATAATTGGTTAAATCCTTGATTTTAGGTAGGCAAATTGAATTAACTTAACCAAATCATTGGGCTTAAGTTAAAGGATTAAATTGATCAACTTACTTTAGTTAATTATTTTAAACGTAGGTAATTAATATGAAACTAACTCTAAACTCCTAATCTAATTAGTTGACCTAACCTTAGTTAAGAACAACTAGTAGTCACCTAAAGGACATAACTAGTGTTAGTTAACTAGAGTTAAGTAATAACCCAAGTGAGTAACCTTGATTACCCAATGGTAAATTCAGGGGCTCCAAAGGGTACAATAGGTAATATAGACTTAGTAAATCAGATGTTTTAAGGGTAGAAAGGTCTTTAATAGGTAAGAATATTCTAGAATAGGGGCAGCTGTCCAAAAAGATAAGGTTGACAGCTGCCCTATGTACTATTATGTACTATTTACAGCTTTTTGAATTAGGAATATTCTAAAAAGGTACCCCATTCCCAAATACCTATAAAGGGACTCTCTCTTCACATTTAACAGAGGATTTTTTTTACTGCTAAAATCTGGGGACACACAAAAAGAAAAAATAGCAACTGCTTGCTAAAAACAAATTTCAAATATCCATAGGGAAACAAAAAGAGAAAATCTGGCTACTTATTTTGAACAAAATTCATCAGTGCATCATTTGGATTCTCAGTCTCCATTTCTTCTTTGATATCATGATTCTGAGAGCCTTAAGTACCTATACTCGAAGTTCTTGGTTTGAATTCTTGCTGGGGCTGTTCAGTTTTGCTTTTGGTTGCTGATCTGTTTTGGTTGCTGCTGAATCTTTCTCCTCTTAGCTGTTCTCTTTACTGCCTACCTGACCTTTATTTGGTCAGGATCCTTGTTATTTTCTCTTCAAAAGAGGTATGTAACCAAGAACTTTAAATGAAATTATTAGATCCAGAACTTGTGTTAACTTGATGTTGAATATTTCATGCTTGTTATGTTTTTGAGATCATGCTAAGTTGAATCTTCTTCTCTGTTCTTGACCCATAAGTTTGAAGTAGCATTGGTTAAGGAATCTGAATATATACTTTATGTGTGTGATATCTAAAAACCTTGGAGTTATTCTTCTTTTTTTCTCTCAAATTGTTTAAGATGCATTGGGGTATTGCTACATACTAATTTGAGGTAATCCATTTAGTATAAAATCTGCATTAGGATGTTGAGTCTGACCTTCTTTATGGTCAAATTTTTTCATAAAAGTACAGAAATATGCTTTTCAATTGAGTCTCCTTGGTCAATAAAGAGATGCAATAAGCAAGTCTCTAGATAGGTCAGAATATTGGCACTAGGGTCGATGAATATGACTTTTTAATAGTCAAATTCACCCCTTTAATGGTGCTTAAACAGTAGCTTAGGGTGCTGGAAATCACCCTTCAAGAGGTATAAAGTATGTATTAAAGAAGGCATTAGAGTGAGGAATCTGAACCTTTGAATGGTCAGATTCATCCTCTAAAAATGCCCAAATAATCAAAGTTTCTACATAGTTTAGAATAATGTTAATATTAGCACTAAGGTAAGATGAATTTGACTCTTTGATAGTCAAATTCGTCCCATAACAGTGCATAAGCAGTATCTAACTTTGCTGAAATTATCCTTTCAAGGGATAATCAAAGGCTTACTAGAGGAAAGAATCTGGGATCCTTTATTTTCAGATTTATCCTCTTAATGCCTAAATAATCAAGTCAAAGAATTAATATGGATTGAAGGTCCCAAGTGTAAAAATGACAAGTCCGGAGTTGAGTTGATCCTTTTATGATCACATTCACCTTGAGAAAGTTCATAAATAATTCTGCCAAAGTATAGTTCAAACACAAGCGTTATTAGAATTAAAACTGACCCTTTCATGGTCAGTTTGGTTTTGGTAATGGCATAACACTCAATTAATTTGGTTGAGTTTACAGATTACAAAAGAAGGCCCAAATGCATGGCCTCGGTGGAATTCAAGTCAGACAAATAGCTTGAAGTCACCATTTTAGTTTTCCTTTCTCCTAAAAAATGTATTCCTATAGTAGCAATAATGTTGTAATTCTCCTATGTTGTAACTTAAACTGGACTGTATATTTAATTCTATTTTTAGTACTCACACTGATTTTGGAAAAGAAGGCTTTAGGGATTTCGAACTTATAATTTGTTTTCTCCTGTTTTTAAAAGTCAGCGTGACGACGGTAGACAAAAATGCAGCATGTATTCAAACTAACCTATCCATTTTTCTGATTTAGTTACCTTTAATATAAGTCGGAATTAGTCAATTATTTTCAGTTTATTTCGCATCATGTAAATATTCTGAAAGAAACGCACGAACCTATTTCAAAAATACGAATGAATCCTGATTTTAGTAACCTATGTTCAGAAAAATGGTTAAGTTTAAACTGGTAAAGTTATCCGCGTTACATTCGGCTAAAAATTGCAAAGTAGTTCTAGATTGCAAATTCAGACCCTTTTTAGATTTGGTGATTTTTGATATTAAGATTAATCTGTCCAAAACTCTAAGCTTCATTGTTGTCAATCTGCATCCTCATCTTGTAATTTATTGGTGTTCCATTTGGAAAATCTTTGAATACATATTAGCGCAATTTTTCCCAAAAAATGATGACTGAAAACAAAGCTAAAACGTAGATTCTAGTTATATTGTGTGCAAACGTTCCTATTATGCTTATCCTAGTGATGTTAGTTCAAATTATACGTATCCCTTGTTAATTAGACACAATTAGGATTGGCCAAAAGAGTCGAAATAATCTGGGGCTAAAACATGGCCATAGCCCGAAACCTGTTATCTTTAGGATGTTGGACGTAATTTTAGGCAATCCTTAGGTAGAATGAATACCTTCAGTTTGAAATTAGACAAAAATCGATCGTTACCTCAAAATTACTCTAAACTGCACTCGGGAGTCGCAACTCGTGCCCCCGACCCTCAACTTCAAATATTAATAAAAAATATACATAGCAATCACGGGTGCATTTCATGTGACGTGTTTTGCCATGTGCTCAGAAAACAACAAGTGTACGCCAACGTAACTTGTCCAGAATAAATTCATAAACGTCCTAATTGATTTTAAAATTAAAATACTCCTTCAAATGGAAAGAATAAAGACTAAACGAATATCGCCTCAAATAGGCATTATAAAACCGTCATGATCATTAGTCTTGACCACGTAATCTACACTCGGGTGTGACAACTCATGTCCCTGACCTCAACTCAAAACTACATTAATCACGTGTTGCAATTACGAGTGCATTTCATGTGGCGTAATTGTAACATGTGCATAAGCATAACGAGTGAACGTTCTCGTGACTTGTTTTCAAGATAAATTCATACTTATCAAAAGCAGCTAAATTTCAAAGGGTTTAAATATGCAACGGGCTAAAACACGTAAATAATCAGATAATTTAGGCCAAATAATAATAGTTAAGTGACCGTGCTAGAACCACGGAATTCAGGAATGCCTACCACCTTCTCCCGGGTTAACAAAATTCCTTACCCGAATTTCTGGTTCGCAGACATTTTAAACGGAGTCAAAATTCCTCAATTTGGGATTTTTAATAAATAAATGGTGTCCCGGAACACTGTGAAAAATCCGGGTGGCGACTCTGAAAAATCAACAAATAAATCCCAAATTCGAATAATGTCACTTTAATTGGAAAAACTCCCTTATTATCCCTCATTAATCTGGGGGTAATGAAAAAGGAGGTGTGACAAGAACCAGACAATCCAGAAGTACGACGACCGAGACTAAACTCTGATCCAAGGTCATAGACTCTCCCCTTATGCACGCCACCAGCTGCCTTAATCTATATGTCCATGATCTCCTCTTGGGTTGGTTGGATTGGCCTACCTTGATCACCAATCGGCTGGCTTTGCATGAACTCCTCCAAGATTCGTTTGAAATTATCCTGTAAAAAAATTACAATTATTATAGAAGTAAATTTTATTAAAGAAAATTTATGCAAGTATCTTTATTTCTCAAACTTTAAAGTGAAACACACTTTAAGATAAAAAGTGTAGCAGCCTAGCTGGACTTGAATACTTTAAAGTATCTTTATTTCTCAAACTGGTAAAGTATTGCTGCTCATATGGGATGATCCTCTGCTTCTTCTAAGAGCATTTTGGGATACAAAAGTGTAAGTACCTACAAAACAGTTCTCTTTTTTGCTTACGAATATTTAAATTTCTTTTCTCTGTGAACAATCAGATTGTATTATATTATCATTGTATGGCGTTAAATATTGTAAGTAACATCTTTTCTGTGACTTTCTCTGATTATATATTTATATGGTTGTCCACTTCTCTTTGGGAAACTCAAGTTAAAAGCAACTCTTTAGAAAACATGTTAGAATGAATAAAAAGAGTTGAAAACTAAAGTAAAACATTAATTTTACCCTAAATTCAGCAAACATTCTGTCCCTAACGTCAGTTGGAACGTCTGACCAGAACCTCCATGGTGCGTGATAAAATGAACACATCGATTTAACCACAGCTTTCGTAGCCTGAGGAGGATGAAAGCTGCATTGAATTTAAAAGAAGTTAGAAACTATATTTAGAATTAATTATAAATTAATAAGATGAATATTTACCCTGCTCCATCGAACACAATAATCAACCTCCCAAGATCATCATATTTTCCAACATTAGGAGGATCCTGCCTTCGTGTAGGAGGCTGTGTAGCTGTATCACCATCGGTGAATGGGGATGTCGAATTACCACCGACTCCAATATCTGGCCTAGAAATGCTGGGAGATGAAGACGGAGCGAAATCAGACGAAGGCATGGAAGAGTGGCTAGCAGGCTAACTAAATGATGAAGACATGCCAGAGGAAGATGATGAATGAATGATTGGAAAAAATGACGATCAGATGCCAAAAGAAGATGATGAAGGAATGGTCGGAGAAAGATGATGCGGGTATCCCCGAAAATGGAGTGAATTTAGGCGAAGGCATGAACGAGTTCCTAGCAGGCTGACTAAATGATGAAGACATGCCAGAGGAAGATGATGAATGGATGATTGGAGAAAATGACGATCGGATGCCAAAAAAAGATGATAAAGGAATGGCCGGAGAAGATGATGATGGCATGACAGGGTACGATGATGATGAGGGTACGCCAGGCCTAAGTGAAGGCATGTGCTGGGAAGATGTAGGTTTAAAAAAGGGGGTATATGAGGGAACGTTATACCCTAGGTGAGGAATAGAGTATAAGGGATGTGGAAATGATAACGGGCATGTAGGTGGAGGCACATGCGAAGTAGACTGTGCATGTGGGGGAGAGGTAGTGATACCTAAGTTACTAGAAACTTTTGTTTTCTTTCTTGTTTTACCCTTCTCTACTGCAGTAGCCTCTGGACGATCTTTACCTCGAGGAGCCATCTAAACAATATAGCATAAGAAAAAAATATATTAGTATGTTTAGTAACAAATTTAAATGCATAACATACAAGTTAGTAAAAAGAACAAACATGTCAATCTTGATCGCTTAGTTCATCTTCATCAGAAATTTCATCCTCCTCGTTTGTTTCATTTTCATCATCATATTCTTCCTACTCAGTTAATCCATTTTCATCAGCGGAATCTTCCTCCGCATTATCCATAGATGTTCCAGCCCCATAATATAGTTGAATTGAAGGATCAACTTCTTCGCGCACGCCTTCAATATGCAGTTCATGTGCTAATTCATTATCCACAATTAGTTGAACACTTGATATATCATTCTGGTATGCTATATCTAGTGCATCCTCAACTTCTACTCTACCAACCGGTTTAGTTTTTATAACTACCCACCATTCAATTTTATTTTTACACGACGATGGATAAGGAGCATAATACACTTGCTTTACAGTTTGTGCAATGATAAATGGATCATATCTTGCATACTTCCTCGTGTGAACTATTTTATACTGTTGATGTACCTTTGTGCCTTTATTTGGTGTTGGATCAAACCACTTGCATCGAAAAAGTATTAGTCGTTTCTTTGGCCAACCAACATACTCGATTTCTAAAATCTCCTGGAGTACACCATAATAATCAATATCTCCATCTTGGTCACCATCACCACCCTTCACCCAGACTCCGCTATTAATGGTTTTCTTATTCTTAGACCATTTTTCCATGTGGAACTTGTACCCATTGACAAAGTACTTGGACATAGTTTTAACTTGAGGAATAGGTCCCCAAGCTCTATCACGCAAAAATGGATCACCTATACCATTGTCTCGATTATGAACCTACATAGAGTTGAAGAAAATTAAGAAGTTAGAAAATACAACTTGTACAAAAATGAGAATCTGGTATTTGTTAATACTCACATACTCTCTAAACCACTCTGAAAACCTTGGATAAACAGCATCTTGGCCAAGCACACTCACAAAATATCTTTCCTACATATTTGTAAAGTTTATTAGCTAAAAAAGAATAGATCATGCAAGTAGGTCAATAACATAATTTCAAACCTACTCATAAAATTGTTGAACTTCGGGGCAGTTGAGCAACACGTGTGTTGTCGCCGACTTTTTCTCCATCCCAGTCCAATTTCTTTTTTGATACTTTTTAGAACTTCTACCGGGCTGATTGAATATGGATATCGGCGGTGCCAAAGGATCATTATCACCTTCGTCATGCCGATTTGGCCTATTTCTCAAACATGGTACATGATGCTCAAAATAATATGAACAGAAATGAGAAGTTTCTTTCACCAGATATGCTTCACATATTGATCCCTCAATCTTGGATTTTTGTTTCACCATCCGTTTACATTTGCCAATAGTCATGCGTAGCATAATTTTAGATAGGAAGAAGTGTAATCAAAATACATAAAGGAAAAATAATCAATGATTATTACCTCTCAAATGGGTACCGCCATCTACATTGAACATGCCCTCCAAGTCGTGCCTCTCTTACAAGATGAACTGGGAGATGTTCCATTACATTGAAAAAAATACATGGAAAACCTTTTGCCAATTTGTTTATGATTAAATGGATATTACTTTCCATCAAAACTAGATTTTCCTCCCTCAATGTATTAGAACATATGTCTTTGAAAAATAAGCTTATCTCTGTAATGGGTTTCCATATTCTCTCAGGCAATGCACTAAATGCAATAGGAAGTAATGATTCCATGAAAATGTGACAATCATGGCTTTTCATATACATCAACTTTCCTTCTTTCATGTCAACACAATTGGATAAGTTTGAAGCATACCCATCGGGCATTCTCAAATTTCGAACTCAATCACAGATCTTTCGTTTGTCATCCATTTTGAATGAATAACTGGCTTTAGGCTTCACCATCCTGTTATTTTCTTGTCGTAGTTCTAATTCTCTTCGCCTAAGTATTCCTGTAAGTCCATCCTGGCCTTCAAATTATTTTTTTTCCTGTTCTTGTCATCCATTACAATATGAAACAGGTTATCAAAAAAGTTCTTTTCAATATGCATGACATCCAAGTTATGTCGAAGAAGATTATGCTTCCAATAAGGTAACTCCCAAAATATGCTTTGTTTAGTCCAATTATGCTCAACACCATAACTAGGTAATTTAAGCAATGGAGATTCTGTTACCTTAGGGAAATTCTTAACCTTCTCCCAAATTTTCTCCCCCGACAAGGTTGTTGGTGGCTCATCATAATCAGTTCGATTCTTCATAATGCACTAGAATTTCTCCCGAACTCATGATCCATTGGCAAAAATCGACGGTGACAGTCAACCCATGTGGGCTTACCTCCATGTTTCAAAGTGAATGCTTTTGTGTCTTCCATACAGCAAGGACAAGCTAACTTTCCTGCAGTCGACCATCCAGATAACATTCCATACGCAGGAAAGTCATTAACAGTCTACATCAAAGCAGCACGCAATTTAAAATTTTGTTTAGTTGATACGTCGTATATTTCAACACCTTCTTGCCACAATAACTTTAGCTCATCAATCAAAGGCTGCAAATATACATCAATCAAACTTTTTGGATTACTTGGACCCGGAACTATGCCAGTTAGGACCAAATATGGACTTGTCATACACATCTCTGGCGGAAGATTATACGGTGTAATAAAAATAGGCCAACAAGAAAATGGTGCAGCAGAGACAGAAAAAGGAGTGAATCCATTTGCACACAAACCCAACCTAACATTTCTTGGTTCATTAGCAAAATCAGGATACATCCTATCAAAATGCTTCCACGCTTCTCCTGAAGGATGGCACAAAACACCAGGCACCCTTCTATTTTCGTGGCACAAAATCAGGATGCATATAATCTCTTTAACCTCGGTATAATAGGTAAATAATGCATCCTCTTAATTGGAACTTTCTTTGCTTTGGCATTTGTGACTTCCTTAAAACGAGACAATCCACAAAATTTGCACGCTTCTAGAGCCGCATCATCTTTATAATATAACATACAACCTTTTTCACAACAATCATTTTTTGTTGAGGAAAGTCCTAACTTGGAAACTAACTTCTTAGCCTTATAGTAATCACCGGGTAAGTTAATATTCGGACTAACTTCACCCATAAGTCCAATTATAGCATTCATGGCCGCTTGAGAAATATTCCAATCCGATTTGATAGTTAGTAATCTAACTGCAACAGATAACTCCGAGTGTATTGAGCCTTCATAGAGTGGACGACTAGTCGCCTCTAATAATTCAAAAAAGTGCTTTGCCTCATCATTGGGAGACTCATCAACATTTTGTTGGGATTGAACTCCTGGGTGTATCCCAAAAGCATTCGACACCATTTCATGCATTTGAGAATTATCATAATTTTTCTCAAAGAATGTACTACTCTCGCAACCAGTAAGATTCTGAAAGCCAACATCAGCTAAATTACTGTAGTTCTCTCCATGAACCGTCCACACATAATAATTTTCTCTAAACCCCTTTCTGTAAAGATGAACTTTAATATCCTCCGGTATCAATAACTTCATACACTTGCACTTAACACAAGGACATCTAATTGTTCCTTCATTACAGAATTCAGGAAGTGTTTTTGCATATGCAATAAATCCTTTAACACCTTCTACAAATTCTTCCTTCAATCCCCCACGATTAGGATGATTTCTACCATACATCCATCTACGATCTCGTTCCATCTATTACACAATACAAGATAAAATAATTAGATAAAGAAATAAATAATTTATTTTATTCACTCAGTGAAACGTCATGAAACAATGTTTCATAAACTATTCATTATTCAAGAAAATTTATAAAGATGACTACTTTGGATTTGACCACTATATACTGATCATGTACTTTGTTTTCTTATATTTTAGTTGATTAATGGTCCTTGTTAAAAGATAACTACACAAGTCGACAACCAAAAAAATTAAACTGTGTATTTTAAAATTGTCAACTTTCTATCTCCATTTCTGGAAGAGCTCTACATATTTATATATAAAAAAACGAGAACTTTATCATAATAGTTTAACATTTATACTCTTAGGAGACAATGCATGTAACAAGAATAAACTTTCATTTTTACTCAGTCGTGAACACATTGTACTTTGAAATTGTAGTTTAAAAGTTTTATATTTCTATCAGGTACTTTGAACACATTGTACGCTAAAGAATGTCTTTATAACTCACATGGTCTTTCCATATTGCAAACAAAATAATACCAGAGAATGACAAAAATTGCTACCTAATTCTCGTAGTGTAAACATACTACCCCAACAATGCAGCTTTTGTATGCTAATGGTCTTTTAACTTGCTACTGGATATAACTCAAGTTCTTCAAATAGTTTGTGGAGCATCATAACTCCAAATCCTACCAATTACATTACTTTTAAAATTTATACCATAGGTGAGACAGAAGACTTGCCTTCTCAAGCATTTGTTATTACAGTAGTTACAGAAGCATAAATATGCCAATTATAAATTGTAAAAGGTAGGAGCATAATGGAAAGATCAAAGGTGCTGCACATTTACAAAGAGACCATGTTTACGTATAATACTCAAGCAACAATCTACTGACTTCATTGTCCAATGCATTTGATATTAAATGCTTAAAAGCTTACCAACCATTCTGAATAAACTTACCTTCTTTTATAAAGTTCAATATAGCCTCGTAAGATAAATTGAGCGTGGGCTGCAGAAGTGGACCGATGACTAGACCTGGATGAAGTGTAACTAAGTCAATCCCATGCTGTTTTGCATATTTCCAAGCAGCTTCTTCAGCCAGGGTTTTGGATAGAAAATTCCAAAACATATATAGGTTGAACCTCCAGAAACAAATCAGTGCATAAATGGACATGAAAGAAGGGTTCTTTTTCCTCACGAAAATTGTTGACAAAGTGATATTTGAATAACACATTTGCATTAGATAAGAGCATTATAAATTTCAAGCTTCTTTTCCCTAACTAGATACCAAAGTCCTGAGGAAAGAACAATCAAGATATGTTTATCTTGTCTTACCAGTAAGTAGTACGTAGACAAACTGTCCTTAATTCAATTAACACAAACAAACAATTAAATAGCTCCAAATGTTATCCAATTCCAATGGGAAATAGAAATACTAATTGCTCAACAGCCGAATCCAAAAATAGGACCACGCAGAGGAACTACATGTAGGGCTCAAACATAAGCTATTTTCCCTCTATATTCATTTTCATTCCACTGGTTTAAAAATTCAAAGTTCGAACTATAATTTCACGAGTTTATATTCCACCAGCTATGAACTATAAAAATTTAATAACTTCAAAGACAAAATTAGAAAAATTGCAAAAGAGGGCAACCATCATTAATTTTTCTAGGGCTTGAAATAGTATCATTTGTCACCTAATCTTTTGTCTGCATTGTTATTCAATATGATGCTTCTGCAATCTGCATTGTTAAACCGATTTTCATGGAGAAAACCACTGCCAGCATAAATATAAGTTTCAAACGAAGGTCTTAGTCACTCAGTACACCTGAGTACGTCTTACAGGAAACAGAAGGTAAAAAAACTATGATGTCTAATACAAGTATACTCTAGATGTCTAATTAAATTTGTTTATCCTTTCACATTAACAAGTGATACGGATTGAAGCTCCAGGTGTATTTCATGTTTAAATAAATGTATAAGTTTAGATTCATCACCTCGAAAGTAATATCACAATTTAGCATAAGTTAGCGACCAAAAAAGAGAACAAAGGCACATACTACCTGAAAAAATCAGTTTAACCAGAAGTGACCATTAAGTCCACGTTACAAACAAAATCATAGCTGACACAACTCTCTTCCTTTTAAAACAATTGATCACACCTCAAAACTTATTATTAAGCTCATACGATGCTATTCCGTAACATGAACAAACAACTGTATCGCAAAAGTTACAAAATTTTAATATCAAGCCAAATATAGATGATACTTAATATACAATTTTGTGATTAAACTACAAATTAGCCACTTTGTATGTGAGTTGATGCTCACCTATTGGGTTAAGTCATTCTTCACAAAGCTAGAAATCACTATAGTATTCAAATTATAGGAAGTACACCTGAATGAAAGACAATGGTGCGACTAAGAATCAAATAAAGCAAGTGCTAAGTCCTCCAATCAAACACACATTAAGATCTAGAGGAAGATAAACATCCAAAAAATCCTCCAAGTTTACCAGCTAGTCCGAATGATGCCAATATAACAATTTCTTTTTGATAAGTACACCAATATACATTTAATTATAGCACTACTCAGAACCTCTTTCACACCTAAACCTTCCCAGCACCCAAGAGTAAAGAGTTTCATAACTCCTAGATAAAAGAATCATATAGCTGAGTCCAGCCTTCTGCTAAATATTAACTTTATCACTTCAAATGCATCAGCACCAAAGCTATATTCCATTCTAGAAACCTTCCAAAGGAATCCTGCTGCAAATTGGAAGGAGGTGGGGTGTTGAAATAACAAAGGCGCTTAATTCTACATTCTTTTTAATTGGCTATAAGTGATCCCCCATGACAAATCAGATTCGCTTCACATTAATTTTTTTAAACCTAGGGTTTCAGATAGTATAAAATCCCTAAGTTTCAAAGTACTTTGGGGGAAATCAAAAATGAAAAAGCAGAGGGTGAGTGAGTGAGAGAGGGGAGGGGGAGAGGGGTCGAATTACCTGGAAGCGAAAGAGAGAGTGACGGAGGGAGGCGTCAACGTCGTGGAGTGGAAGATACAGAGGGTCTGTGGAATAGAATGAGGGAAAACTAAGGTATGGGAATAATAATAAAAATTTCCCACTACTGTTCTGGGAAATTTTTGTGGGAAACCTTTTTTATAATTATAAGAAAATTTTAAAAATATCTGTTCTCACTGAGTCTATGGGAATATGTAAAAAAAAAAAATTATTGTTTAAGTTCCCACTGTTTTCAATTGGAAATTTTTCAATTTTATATAATTATTTTTTTAATGACATTTTCCACAGAATGAGGGGAACTAAATCCCGCGTATTTTTTGCGCCAAATTTTTCCCACGAATAGTTAATGGCAAATATTATAATTTTTCTAGGAAAAGGAATTTTAATTTTCCCACAGTACTTCGGTGGGAATTGCCACTGAAAAATTTTCCTTGGGAAAATGATGTGTTTCTAGTAGTGACATTTGATATTTCCAGCATTCATGGGATTCAATACCAATTTTTAGTTGGTATATTAATCGCGAACAAGCAAAATAAGAGAATTCTTAAAAAACTTTCTAGTTCTTTAATATTTACCCATGTGAATTCTCTTTCATTTTTGCACATCATACTTAAATTGATATCGCAAAACCAATTATGCCAACTGAATAAAGTATCAATATTGAGAAAGTTCAGGTTTACATCATGTGTGTGCAATTATCAATGAACTCCAAGTTTATTATGATATGGGTTTTTATATCAATAAACATCCACTTTATTGTGGTATTCTTTTATTTGTGTAGTACAAACTAGAGAATAAAGTGGGTAACTTTTCGCATACATATTACCCCGCTACAAGTTGTAGTAATAGAAGATATTAAAATTTTCCTTTATTTATAGTCTCAATATAACCAACCGATTCCGCGAATACTTTAGAAACTCGATAAGTTTCTTTGAGACTTACTACAACACAATAAATGGACATGATAATAAATTGTATTCCTCCAAATAGTAATAATTGGCTCTTCCAGAGCTCTCAATTAATTTGGTACTACCACATATTCATCAACATCCATATGTTGAATATCACTTTTAAAGAGAAAGTTATAAACATTGTCAAAATTATATACAAGATATGTTTCTTGCATTACTGCTATCCTTTAGTAAATCATATTGCCAAAATATTTTTGCGTACAATAGGTACGTGACCAATGATCATTCATGCCATAATAATGACATTATTTTCTTATTTCATCTAAAGCCTCCTCTTAGAGGTGAGCGTGGTATATTCACTACCACTAGCACTTACATATTCTTCCAAGAATGAATACGTATTTATAAATCAGATGTTGTCACATTCACATCATGAATGGACCATAATCATCTATATGTGCCTTACAAAATCTCATGCCAAATACATGACAGATATTACTTTCACAGAGTGAAGAATTATTTTGAGAATCCTCATTATTCTCATTATCACAATGATGACAATTATAATTTCATCTAGTGCCACGTCCACATCCGTTGATACCTTCACGGTAATAATTTTGTCTTCTTTCGGACTTATCACATATTGCTATCACATTCTCTTAAGTGGAATGAGAATGAAGCAAATTCAATAGGATGAGTTTTCACTTCTTTGCCCACAATCATACATGAATTTGACCATGGCAAGGCATAGATTTATCACTTAAGGTGGTTATAATTTCTTGCAAACTCCACTAGAGTTATAGAATTTCAAGACTTTAAAAGAGAAAAATAAAGTAAAATACTTACCTTTAAATCCAGAATTTAATCATGAAGGAAGTTCATGGAACAATTGACAATCATTATGCTCAATCCCAAGGCTTCTACTCAATTGATTAGAGTCTCGTGCTGATAACGCGTTATAAAACAATAAAAGAAGAAGAACAATATTGCAGAGAAAGAGAGAGAGAATTCTTATTGAATTTTGGGATGAATTACAATGGCATAGGACCCCTTTATTTATAGGGAAAGAGTGACTTAATCACCAAGTAAAATCCATAAAATCTCTCTAAAATATAGACATTCACCATAAATAAAATTTTATTTATAACAGTTATTAAATTTTTCCTTAAGTATGTACAAATCACAATACTTGGGAATTTAAAATCGATTAAACTTTACATTACATAAGCTCTTTTCCTTATTTGAACTATATAGCATAAGTATAATATATTTCACCTTAGTCTCACTCCTATTTAGGAGGTTAAAGTCAATTATTTTTAATTTTAGTTCATTGCAGAAACAAGCTACGTACAAATATATATTCACACTTTTATAAAAGTTTAACATAATTTTATTTCTAATATTGGACGTAAAAGATCAGTATCTATTAGATTCAAAGTCAAAGTTACCACCATCTATGCTAACCAAATTATATTTCGAAGTAAAAAGTTCATACCATCTCTGCTAAGAAAATTTATGTATTTAATATTAAAGTTATTGTCCAAAATATTATTCAACTCAATCATTCAGAAATTTATAAATTAAAAACACGAAAGCCCTTAACGAAATGTCGTTCGCCTTTTTTACCCTTTAAAAATAGAGTTTAACATTGGACAAAATAGTAATTGAGTTATTTTTCTAATACGTAAGAATACTCATTTAATTATGTTCCTAATATGTAGGAATACTCATTTATTTATTTTCCTAATATTTAGGACTACAAAATCAACTAAATTTTATGTATTACATTCTTCCTTATTTGGATTACGTAGAAAAATTTAATATTTAGAACTTCAAAAATATTAACATTTTGTTTTATATAAAGTTTTACACTTAAATAAATTATATATAAATATATTGGAATTAAATCAATAAAATAATTTGGACTACATATTAAATTCAAGATATATTGGTCCAAATAAATATTATGGGCTAATATATAAATTAATTAATTATATAGGTCCAATATATATGGATTAAATAAATGAGTCTTAATCCATTGGGCTAGCCCATTTAATTGGGCCAAGTGATAAGCCCACTTTATTAAGCCCAAAATGTTATTCTCCTGGAGGCCCAGTTTGGTTCCACGTGTCAAATGGCGTGGTGTGCCAAATCAAACGAAAGAGCCAATAGGACTGTGCCACGTGTCAAAATGACAAGGCATGCTAAGTCACATTAAAAGGCCAATGAAACCGTGCCAGGTGTGCAAGTGACATGTTTTGACCAATCAAATGCGACCATGTCACACTTCAATTTGATTGGTCGGAAAGAGTTTGTTCTTATCACAACCCTTCCCTCCCACAACTATAAATAGGGGTCTTCATAACTCAGAAAAGACACCAGAAGCTATAACAAGAAGCAAGAGAGAGCTCGTGGATCAAACGCTGCAAATTTCTCTACAAGATTCAAGCTTCGGCAATAAGTTCAAGTTCAAGAAATCAAGTTCAAGAAGGAAGAACTTCAAGCTCAAGAAATCAAGTTCAAGCTCAAGAACGAAAATCAAATCAAGATTCAAGGAGTACGAGTTCAAATCAAAGTTCGTGCTAGTATAACTCAAGATCATCTTTCGCGGAAATAAATATAGATTCAAGATCAAGCTCAAACACTCTTGAATTTATTTACTATTGAAAAGAAGAATAAGAGGATTCATAGAGATTGTAACGCTCAAATATTCGAAATAAATACTACGATTGTTGCAATATTTTCGGTCTTGATTATATTTTCTCAACGATAATTTGTTGCAAACAAATTGGCACGCCCAGTGGGACGATCTCTACCTCTCATCTAAACTGTTCAATCATCAAAGTTCAATAACAACAATATGGCTTCCAAGAAAATTAACCCAGTTCAACATCCGCCAAGGCTGCTAATTCCAGGTTCTACGCTGATGTGGAAAGCATCCTCGATGTTACCTTTGGAAGCTTTGGACCAGTTACAACGAGCAAAGCAAGCTCGTTAGGACAACAAGCACCCCAAGTGTCATCCCGCATCTACACTTGTTTTCGGATCTTCATCCTCAAAAGGAGCAAGATCTTCCACAAACGCACCGGAAAGAGGAAGCGATGTTGCTGAAAAGATCAAGAAGACTATTGCTCTGCTTGACCTCTCCGGATCCAAGCACTCTGCTGTGAAAGAAGATGATGACGCTTCAAGTGATGGATCCTCCCCACTTACCCCACGTAGCGTGAGCCAATCAAGGATCAATATGTGTGAAAATCCATGCTACTCTCCATAGTCCCCAACAATCATGCAAGCCATGGTGACAAATACTTCATCTGTGGAAGAGCAATTTGCAAACTTGACGGAAGTAATCGCTGGCCTGACCAAGTGCATGCAAAATCAAGATGCTAGGATCGACAAGCTAACACATAGGGTGGGAATCTTGATGGAAGAAGGATCCACCCATACACCCGGCAAACTCCCAGAAGTTCAAGAAATTGATCCTCCCCCAAGACAAGCTGCATCCGATAAGGCTATCCCTATCTCGTCCGAGGGGATGATTCCAATCGATCAACTGAAGGAGTTCATCGAAGGAACTATAAAAAGCAAATATGAAGTCGCTTACAAGTCCTCCTTTACCTATGCAAAGCCGTACACTTCAAGGATCGATATGTTGAAGATGTCTGTTGGCTATCAACCTCCAAAATTTCAACAGTTTGATGGCAAAGGCAATTCAAAGCAACATGTGGCGCACTTCGTTGAGACATGCAACAAAGCTGGGACTTATGGAGATTACCTCGTCAAGCAGTCTGTCCGCTCATTAAAATGAAATGCTTTTGATTGGTACACGAACCTCGAGGCTGGATCTGTTGATAGCTGGGATCAATTAAAGCAAGAACAATCGCTTTTATAGCACGAGACGTACTGTGAGTATGATAGAACTCACAAATACTCGTCAACGGAAGAGTGAACCAGTTATCGACTTTATCAATCGTTGGAGGAATGCAAGCCTCAACTGTAAAGACAGGCTTAGTGAAGCTTCTGGCATAGAGATGTGCATCCAAGGTATGCATTGGGTATTGTGTTACATCTTGCAAGGTATCAATCCTAACATATTTGAAGAACTTGCAACTCATGCCATGACTTGGAGTTGAGCATGGCCTCCGCTGGAAATGAAAGGCTGCCCATATATGAAACTCGCAAAGGGAATGACAAGCAAGAAGTCAAAAAATGGAGCAAGTTTGTACCAAGATCCAACAATAAAGAAGCTATGAATGTCAACACATCACCTGTGAAGTTCGCGACGAAAGTGAGCAAGAAGCAGAGTATGAAGTTCCACTCAATTTCAAGATAATCCAAGTGGAAAGTTGACTCTAAGAGAAATGCAAGAGAAAGAGTACCCATTTCTGGATTCTGATGTGCCGGTTATTTTTGAAGAACTCCTCGAGTTAAATCTCATTGAGCTTCCGGAGATGAAGCGACCAAATGAAGCTGGGAGAACAAATGACCCAAATTACTGCAAGTATCATCGACTCGTGAGCCATCCTCTAGAGAAGTTTGTCTTCAAGGACAAAGTTATGGACTTGGCTCGCGAAAAGAGATCGTGCTTGAAGATGAGAAGGCAAGCGCAAACCAAGTTTCTATCACCTTTGGCTCATTTAGTCCGGATGAATTATGCGGTTTTAAAGAAAGTAAAGATGAAGAATTGTAAAGACCCGTAAAATTTCTTGCTAAAAATAATGCCCGAATGAGTCCCCGAGTTGCTTTTACTGTGGAAATTCCTAAAACGGACCTAATTTGAACAAAAAGTACCCCGGGACTTAAGGAATTAAATTTTCCAGAAATTGGGTGTTATGCGACGCACTATGCGATCGCATAACGTGTATGCGGACCGCATAGTGGTTGCATACACGGGCAGATCACTTCCCAACTGAAGGACAACTATGATGTCCAATCTGCGACCGCATTTCGGTTCTGCGGACTGCATAGTTGTCGTATTATTGCCTTTGAGTTTTGGGGAGGGGTGTTATGCGACGCACTATGCGATCGCATAACGAGTATGCGGACCGCATAGTGGTCGCATACCTGGGCAGATTGTTTTCAAATTTTGGCCCATCTGGGGGCCATTCTGCGATCAACTCTGCGGACCGCATGTCAGGAATGTGATCANTCTAAACAAAATAGAGAGAAGTGAGAGTGGGTCCTAGAGAGAGAAGTCCTCATCTTCCCCAAATTGGTCCTCCATCTCTACTCAGGCCTGGAAGTTTATCGAGTAGTCGTCATCTTCTTCATCATAAGAGGTAAGTCTTCACCCTATTTCCCCCAAATTCACAGAACTTAGCTAAGAATAAAATACACATAGGTTTGTTCTTGAGAATGAAAGTTGAGACCTTGCATGCATGTGAATAATCTTCCAT